>PVLC010018221.1:0-32313 GCA_004027655.1 Graphiurus murinus | reverse complement strand
TCATCAAAATTAAGAGTAATTATTCAAAAGTCACTAGCAGAGTTCGGGATGTAGTTCAATTGTGGAATTGCTGAAGTCTTATTTTAGGGATTCTGCTTTGCTGTTTAGAAGATGTGTTTTTATTAAAGGATAATTACATGCATTTGCTCAGTTTCTCTCTTATTGAGAAAGTAGGCAAAGAAAAAATAAAAATAAACCGAAAGAAAGATTGAATTAAGTATTTGACTTTGAAACCATAGATACATCTCTCCTGTAGTACCTATGATACATTATCACTATTTTACATAAATTACAAAAGCTATAAATTCCCCCTTATATTAAAAATATGACTTTCTAACTAATTTTCACTCCACAATTGTTTTAATACCATTACCATATTAAACACGACAAAATATTGTTCATGTTCTTAAAATAAAATGTATATTAATAGTTATTATTGTCTACACTTATATATCTTCCCTTTTTTTGGTCCAATTTTATCCTCAAAATTGTATGTTCTAAATAACTCATTATTGCTTTTACAACTTCCTATTTTAACCAAACCTTCCAATGTGGTGACCTGAGTTTCTGTTTCCCCTGCATCAAATATAGTTAGAAAATTTCCCCAATGTCTAGAGGCCACAGCTTATATGTGGGAAGTAGAAAATGTGTGGAATCAGATAGTGATATTAAAGTTTATCACCATTATTAATGATTATTACAATACTGCAGAGTTGATTTTCTGTTTCAGGCACTGTACAAGCATCTAATCTATTAGATAATCATAGGTTTAAGAGAAACCTGATTCCACTGTTTATCACTAATGTGTTCCTATGGAAAGGAAGTCCTTTGAAGTTTTTCTTGGTTTTCTCATCTTTGAAATGTATACATCAGCATCAGTCTTACTGAACTGTTGCAGGGAGTAATTGTTTGTAATCCAGTGCCTCTTGTAAAGTAAGCACTTGATAAAGAATTGCCATTATTATTATTAACTCTTCTTCTCACTCACATCAACACATTTTGGGTGTTAGTTGATGTATGCCACTTTATAGAAGCTGCAATTTGGAATGGTTATATTATTTAAAAAAAAAATAACAACTCTTAAGAAAATTAAAAAAAAGAATCCATAGGCTAAATGAAAATATTACAGAAGCATGTGTTAAAAATGCTTAGATCCCATTGATATAGAAAGAACTCTAACAAATAATAAGCAAACAAACCACCTCATTAAAAATGTGCAAAATATGTGAATAGTTACTGTTTGAATCTCAAACAAAAATGATCACATCTTGTAAAGACATGTCATTTTGCAAGCCTCTTTGTTGACCAGAAAATTCCCAAGTCTTACTGAAATACACTCAAATCTTCCTGCTTACAGAAAATTCCCATTGTTCTTCTTAACCTAGCTGTAACAACCCAACTAACTCCCTTTAACAGCCCCCGCCCCCAGCAATGACTAACCACTGCTCTTCCTTGCCCCATAAAATCTCCCCTTAAACAATCTATATAAGCTTCTAGTTTGTAAGTGAACACAGGCTCCAACCTTTTATGGAGAATCCCTCCACAGGTTTTATTTCAGTAAGCCTACACTGCTACTGAGCCATCTTCTGCCTCCTCCTTCCTCCCCAAACCTTTCAGACACTTCAATTCAAAAGCAATAAATATTGAATATATGAATGAATGAGTGAATGAATGACAGATGCATTTTTCTTTAATGTCAAATCAACTAAGATGTAACTTAAAGCTGGAAAATGATCAAATAAGTGAGGATTTCATGCTTATATGAGAAAACAAATAGGATTCTTATCCTTAAGGATGAGGTTTAAGAGTATTCATTAGTATCTTATGTATATGAACTTAGGAAGATGTAGAAGTGGAAAGGAAACAGAAGTTGTCAGCACTCCATGGATAAGAGAAGTGTAAAAGTCTGGGGTGTAGCTCAGAGGTAGAATGGCCCTTGGTCAATCCCCAATAATAAATAAATAAATAAATAAAATAAGGAAAGGAAGGAAGGAAGGAAAGTGTGATTTCATAAACAAAATGTGTTTTCTATTAAAAAAAATATGGTGATGGAATATAAGAGTTATTTACTTGATTGAGCTTAATATTTGATAATATTCGAAATACCATATGTTTGACTATTGGTAGGTAATTTAATACCAATCAATCCAGAATCTTCAAACAGGTATCTTTCAGGATTAATTTCTTTTTCAGGTAGGCTATTATTTTCTTTTCTGTCATCTGTAATCTGGAACACATTGTTTACAATAGGGAAATAAAGTGCACTGAAAGACTTTTTATGATGTAGTTAATAGCTATATTAAATTAAAGCCTCATTCAGAGTTGTGGCAAATTTCACACCTCAAATGAAATTCATCATAGAGCCCAAGCAGGTTGCTTTCATACTGTTTGTACATAAGGTATTAAATTAAAATTGATAAGATTAAGAGTTAATCATTAAATATATGCATTTAAACTTGGAGGGGTGGTGCATGCCTGTAATCTCAGTAATTGGAAGCCTGAGACAGTAGGATTCAGGTTCAGGGAAACCTCAATAACTTAGTGAGGTCTTCTGCAAGTTAGTGAGCCTCTGTTTTAAATTAAAAAATAAAATAGGACTGGGGTATAGCTAGGAGGTAGAATGTCCCTGGGTTCAATCCTCAGTTCTGCAACTGGGGATTGCAAAATTCCCCAGTATTGTCAGGGAAAAATACATTAATAAAGAGTCCTGAGGAGTTACCAGGTTTGGGAAGGGAACTCACCTCAGGGCCCTCAGGGTCCTTGACTTACGTGGCAAAAAGAATTTCAGCACACACCAGTCAGACAAAGACAGAGGTTTCATTTAGGAAAAGTGGGGATATGCATTCAAGGGAGAACGCAGTCCACCTTGAGAGTAAGAGGCACTTGCAATTCCTTTCCTATAGGGGAGGGGGGGATGGATAGCCATCTGGACTTCCTCTTAATCCTCAGGTTCCTAGCATCAATGGGTGGTAGCTGGATGGTGTCTGACTTTATCCCTCCTTATGGATTCTTTGTTTACAAAGCATCTCAGAAATCTCTGGTGGGGAGAGAGGCCATTGTGATTAAGAGTGTGGGCTCACTGAGACTTCTGCCTAAGATAGAACACACCCTGTAGGATGTAGTTATTATTAATTCTTCTAGATTTAAAAACTACATTTTTCCTTTTCTTTCCAATTGTCTCCTCCTTTCTACCTAATATTTTATTTCTTCTATCCTACCTCATTGCCACCCTCCCACCCCCAGACTTTGGTCTCTTAATCTTGAGGGTTGATGAAGGTTGAAATTCCATCTTCTATAACTGCTGCTGAGACTTTAAGATAAATTAAAAACTAACTTGATATCTACAATACCAGTATTACATCAGTTTAGAACGTACTTCATGCAATTTTTATTTTTACCAAGCATCCTTAGGTTCTCCTTTCATCCATCCCTCTTTCTCAATAAGGAAGACATAACATTGGAGATATAAGGGATGCATATAGTCACCTCCTTGGCTGATAGAATATGATTCTCAAAAGCTTCATACTAGTAGATTACTGATGAAAGTACACATCTTCAGTTCTTTATGAAGATAATCTTATGAAGATTGGTTTTAAAAATTAAGATAGCTAATTATTAGAAAAATATTTAACAGCTTTAATTACAGCATTACATCTCCTCCCTAATATGTTACAACTTCTTAGTCATTAATAAACATGTTTTTACAATTATTAGCAAGTATTTACAAGTAGGTCACAAACAATAGATAAACTATGGAATATTATTTCCTAATAACAATTACAGACTAGTCTCAGTTGGGTATCCAGGCGACGTAGGCAGCTCTGTTTTTGGAGGTCATCATGGGACTTTCATCTTGCTTTTCCACCATTCTAAAATATTTGACTTTTGTTTACATGTTCTGTAGAGACTCTCAATTATGACCTTCCGTGATAGCTCTTGAGAAGAGTGAAAGAGAGGAAGTGATGGCCTAGTTAACAATTTGGATTTGAGTCCAAAATGTTCCCTAAGGCCCATGCGCTGAAGACTTTTTTCCCCTTTTAGTGTCATTAGGAGATGATAGAAACATTAAGAGGTGGGGCCTTAGTGGGAGATCTTCAGGTCTTTGGTCCTGGGGGCATTCTCTCAAAGGGATTAGTGAGACTCCAGCTCATTTCTTTACCGCTCTCTTTTGCTTTGCATTCATAACTTATCTCTTCCAGAATTTCTGCCGTGATATGCTTCACCCTCCACCCCAAACTACTGGAATAAAAACAATGTGCCTGCCTTATGATGGATTGGAACCTCTAACAAGGCAGAATAAAACTTTTCTGTTTATAAATTGATAACCTCAAGTCAGGTGTGGTGGCACAGAGCTGTAATCATAGTACTTAGGAAGCTGAGACAAGAGGATCACCGATTTGAAGCCAGACTCAGCAAATTAGCTAACCTCTCATATTTCCAAATTAAATATAAAATAGGGCTGAAGGCGTAGTTCAGAGGTAGAATGCCCCTGGGTTCCATTCCCAATATAATAAGTAAATAAGTAAATAAATAAATAAATAAATAAATAATCACAAATATATATATATATATATATATATTTTTTTTTTTTTTTTGCGGTACTGGGGATTGAACTCAGGGGCATTCTACCTCCGAGCTATACCCCCAGTCCTATTTTTTTTGTTGTTGTTCTTTATTTTGAAACCGAGTCTCACTAAGTTGCGGAGTACCTCACTAGGTAGCTGAGGCTGGCCGCGAACCCAGATCCTCCAGTCTCAGCCTCCCAAATGCTGGGATTACAAGCGTGCGCCACCACGCCTGGCTATAATCACAGATCTTTTATAGTATTGAAAATTTAACTAACATAAGTATGGTTTACTAACAGAAAAAATAAAATGGATACTGAAGTATATTTTTAGTCTTTGCTATAATTCTTCTTTCTGTAGTTGTTGTTTTAACTGAGATTGTATTCAATTGGGAGAGATCTTTTGGTAAAATTCCCTTCCTGGTTTCTCCTTCTTGGAAGAAAGAGCAAAACAATAGAAATGAAAAGTGCCTTTTTTTGATAGTAAAAACTGTAGCACTCTCCATACTCATGCCTTAAATAAGATGTGCAGTTTAAATTTGTCATATTATAGGAAGTTAGTTACATTTCTTTATATTTCATTAATATTTGTAAAAAGAAAATGGGAAAGAAATTTTGTAGAAAATGAGAAACAATTATTTAATGAACTTAAATGTCTCAATTTGTTAAAACTTTCTTTTTTCCTCTGTCAATTTGT
This sequence comes from Graphiurus murinus, assembly GCA_004027655.1. Lineage (NCBI taxonomy): Eukaryota > Metazoa > Chordata > Mammalia > Rodentia > Gliridae > Graphiurus > Graphiurus murinus. The sequence goes on along the minus strand of PVLC010018221.1, from coordinate 27,052 downwards.
CACAGGAAAATATAGTTATTTCATAGGGTTCTTGGCTTATGTAGCAGAAAAGAATTTCAGCATGTGCCGGTCAGAGAAAAGACAGAGGTTTTATTTAGGAAAGTGAGGGACTCTAGGGAGAAGGCAGGGCATCTCAAGAGGTGGGTGGGGGAGAGTGTCTTTATGGTCTTTTCAGTTCTTTTATAGAACCTCCACCAAGGGGTGGGTGGGATCCTACAGTGGAGGTCTGGACTTCTTCCTCAGGCTCCCCAGCATTGATGGGTGGTGACTGGCTGGTGTCTGACATTTGTCGTCCTCCTGGATCCTTTGTTTCTAAGCATCTCTGGAATCTCAGGTAGAGAGAGAAGCCTTTGAGATTAAGTTAAGGGTGGGAGCTCTGGCCTAAGACATAAGGTACCCTATAGGGTGAAGTTAGATATTATGAACTCTCCAGACTCCAAAACTACATTTTCCTTTTCCTTCTCAATTTGTCTCCTTTCTGCCTAGTATTTTATTTCTTCTATCCTGTGTCAAACTGATTTAAGACTACACCTAGGTATGGTAGTACTTAGGAGGAAATGACAACAGATATTTATTTAGGTAGAAATAATTTAATCAATAACTATCATTGATTTTTAATTTAAGCTTTTGAGAATTTAAGAATAAAATTAGTGATAGCAGGTACCTTCATATACAGGGCTATACTAAAATATTATTTATTTTTATTTATGTTTTGTTTATTATGCATTTTGGTTGAATTCATTAAATTTGTTATTGTGTGACACCATCGATCTAAGAATGAATATAAATATACAAATTACCAATGGCATGCTAATAGTATTTAGTTTTGTAAAAACTAGTATATTATTTTTCTATTTAATATTTGTTTTGCTATATGTGCCACACCACTTTTTTCATATAAATCCTAATTTTTATGAAAATAAGATACTGAATTTCTTAATTCTCATAAAACGATCATCCACAATATATCCAAAAATGGCCTTTTCCTTTTACATTACTTAGTTTCAAAATAATATTTGTCACTTCAATCTATTGATTATATAATTTGTATTCATTCCTATTCTCTAATATTGGTAAAAATGTGTATTGAAAATCTGCAATTTCTATTAGAAGTTGGTTTGCTGAACATATTGCTTCAGATTTCATGTGATGCTTTTAGGAAATATCCTATTTTTTAAAAAAAGGACCAAGTAAGTATTTTTAGCTTTTTACTTTCTTTTCATTATTTTTTGTTGTTGTACTTCAACCTAAAACTTATTAACTCAACTGGAAGATGTAATGTTATATAATAAAACTAAGTTATATATAGAAATTTCTGTAAAGTAAAAACAAACGTAGCAAGATTAAAAACATCCATTTCCTATAATACGGAGGCAAGTACGTAATATAGGTTTTAATAAAACTTTGTGCAAATGCAAATAAATTTGTTACATTGTTATTTTATAAGTTAATATTAATCAAAGCTATAAAAGCTATGTATTTCTTTTTTTTTGTATTTCTATGGAGAAAATTATTGCCAAATCAACCATAACTGTCTGAAAACACTGAGATAATTTTTACAGGAATATTTAGTGTGATAGGGTCAGCAGGCATCAGGGAGAATTTTGATTTACAAAAATAAAGTGACAGCAAAAATAGAGTTCAACAGAATGCATTTCTGGATTAACAGAGAAAATTGAAAGGTACATTAAATTATTGGAAATATTTGAGTCTCCACAGTTAAGATTATAAAGAGAAAAAGAGCATTAAAGATATATATGGCTAGGAATATGAGTGGGATGAGAAGGCAGAAGCTGCATGTAGTCAAAACTGAATATATGATAACATATAATTGTATATTCAGAATAAGATAAAATTTATGCCAAGTGAGTGTACAATCTCACAAAAATAAAAATATTAAAAACTTCTTTTGAGAATTCAAATCAATGATTTTTTTTTCTTGGTGGGGGGTACTGGGTATTGAACTCAGGGACATTCTACCTCTGAACTATATCCCAAGCCCTATTTATAAGTTTTATTTTGAAACAGGTTTTGCTAAACTGCTGAGGGAATTGCTGGGTTGATGAGTCTGGCCTCAAACTTAAAATCCTCCTGTCTTAGTCTTCCAAGTACTGTGATTACAGGTATGGGTCACCACACCTGGCCAAATCAAGAGTTCTTAAAAAGTTCATATTTTCATCTCAGAAGGAGTTCAAGGCACATTATCAAAGGGAGATTGGATGAAAAATTGCACACACTATATAGCACAGTCCCTGACTACTTCTCCTCCTCCTCCTTCTTCTTCTTCTTCTTCTTCTTCTTATTTTTATTATTATTTTACTTTACTTGAAAACGCCACATCAATTAACAAAAAGACAATACTAAGTGGATATTTGCTAAAACCACTGATTTTCAGAAACATTGCTATTCAAAATCATAAGATAGTGTAACACTCTTGCTTGAAGAAACTGAGTCATTTTAACATTGAGCCTCTTTCATTTACAATCCAAAAACAAGATTTCAGATTTCCAAACCCAGCATTACATATTTATCTTTGCATGTAAGCAGCATTGGGTATTAAACCCAGGGCACTTTGCCTCTGAGCCACACCCCCCAGCCTTTTTAAAGTATTTATTTTGAAATGGTCTTGCTAAGTTTGCATGCCATTGAACTTGAACCTAAGAACCTACTGTCCCAGTCCCCCAAGTACTAGGATTGCAGGGATGTGTGCATCACTGTGCTGCATTACATATTTATCTTAAATTTTAGTTTCCAAGGAAAATAGTACCCTGGTTCATCTAAACATCCAAGACCTGATATTAAATCCTGCTTTGCTGAGACTATCAAACCACTTTTGAATTGAATTTTAACCTACAACATACACTTTCCCCAAATCTTAAGTCAATGCTATCATTTTTTTTCTTTTTCTTTTTTCTTTTGGTGAGAGAATTACAGTGTTTATATTTACTACTGGAAACTCTCCTTTGTTGTAGTTATCTGGAACACAAAAACAAACAAACAATAAACTCAACCTTTGTTAGACTTTAAATCTGTCCCTCGTGGTCAATATCAGATGTTGGTTCTTTTTTTTTTTCTCCCCTCTTTTATTCAGTATTTTCTATCTACATATACAAGGACATTTAATATTATTGACTTAATGGAAATGTATAAGCCTGGAATTTTTTTTCATTTTATTTTTCACCTATGGTATCGAATATTTTATTTTACATATGTCATTTTTTCTAAAATCAATTAAATTGTTTTACTTTATAAACTAATAATAAGCAGTCTATATTGATAATAATTTGTATTCAAATTATTTATGAAAATTATCTTAATTAAAATATTGTGTCTTTTTTTACTCAAATTTTGCAGATAGTTTTTGTCTCAAATAACTTTTATTCAATAAGTAATAGGCTAAAATATTGTTCTAAAATGTAATGGATGTTTTTACACTGCAGGGATATTTATTTAAGTCCCTGAATTATTTCTCCCAGTTTCATTTATCATTGCTGACAAGTAAAGCTATTTAAAAAAAAAAAACAGTTCTTTCTCTGGAGAACTCATAAAAATAGACAGTGTAAAGAGGAATATTTCTTTATATAAGGAATGCCATCCTTTCTATGTTTTCCAGGATATTTGACACACTATTTTACATTATTTTATTGTATTAGGACTAATCTAGTGAAAATATATGGAAATTACTTAAATGATGTCAAAAGGGACTAAGGGAATAAATGGGGTTTCCAACAAGAATTAGATTTAATATTCTGAGAACTTTCTTTACACTGAAGGCTCCTCAATTCCCTCGGCAAGTACGTTTTTCACATGTTAACCTTCTGGATAATTGTACAAATATTGTTCTTCTCCTCAGAATAGAAACCATGTCCTGGACTTTGGTTAGTATCATGAGAAAATGTAAAAACCCCTTATATCCCAATAGAAATACATTGTTTAGTTTCACACCTCTGTGGTGATTAAGCCCAGCTTTGAAAGTTTACAGACTTTCCAAATGTGATGAAATAAATGATGCTTTTTTGCACAATATAACAAAAAACCTGCCATTTAACTTTGAACTTTTATTAGATTTAACAAAATACATTTCTGTATACTTTTGACCCTATAAATACAATTTGACAATTGTCTCAAAGGATGTGCTATTTAGAATTCTCAATTAATTATCTAATTATTTTTCTAGAAAAATATTATTTCTGTATTATACCAAAGACATGATTTAATAGTTATTACTTTTCAATATGAGAAGCAACTGTGCCAACCATGGCGGTGTACGAATATAATCTGAGTACTTGGCAGGCTGAGATAGGAAAAATCACAAGTTCAGGACTAGCCTCAGCAAATTAGCGAGACCCTCAGCAACTTAGAGAGGCCCTGTTTCAAAGCAAAAAGGGGGGCTGAGGTTGTACCTCAATGATAGACTGCCCCTAAGTTTGATGAGGGGGGGAGTTTTGTATGTTAAAATTTAATAAGAAACACTATTTTAATCATATGAAAGTCAAAGTATACTAAAATTTTAAAATAAAGGGAAAAACACTGCATTTAGTCCTTGTTTCAGTTAGTGCCTAGTAGAGAAGATATTAAATTGCTACTAAAAACTCAGGCAAATTCTTAATGTTATACAACTTCTGGTGCAAAACTATAAGAAAGAACTATATTTATATTGAGAGGGAGGGAGGGAGGGAGGGAAGGAAGGAAGGAAGGAAGGAAGGAAGGAAGGAAGGAAGGAAGGAAGGAAGGAAGGGAGGGGAAATTTAAGAATATGTTCTGTGGATTGCAGAGAGGAACAACACAGATCAGGACATATTACATTAAGAACTTATCCTTTAGCTGGGCATGGTGGCACATGCCTGTAATTTTAGTACTTGGAAGGCTGAGACAGGAGGATGACAGTTTTGAGGCCAGATTCTAGCAATTTAGGGAAGCCTTCAGTAACTTAGTGAGATTCTGCCCTGTTCCAAAATTTAAAAAAAATAGAATAATAAAATAGGGCTGGGTGTGTGGATCAGAGATAGAATGTCTGTGGGTCCAATCCCCAATACCAAAAAAAAAAAAAAAGAAAGAAAGAAAAAGGAAACAAAAACAAAAAAACTTGCTCTTTGAAATTGTCCTTGAAACAGAGAGATTGGGTCTTTGCCTTAGTGCAACTCTAGTTTATGAGAAATCCCAACTTAAATAATGTCTCCCATCATAGATGGATTTCCATGGCTTTCTCATGTTTCTGCATATTTTGCACCAGCTTTAAATCTACACTATTTTCAGGGATATTTGAATAGCAAATAATCTTGAGAAATATGGGGTTTCCCTCTAAGGCAAGAGAATACATTCCCTGACCAGAAAAACAAAGATAATATCTTACTCCCACAAAAAAGGTGGAATAGGTTTATTTCTAACCCTCTTTGAAAGTTTTGGTTTCCTATGCTTATGTTTTCTTGGCCACAACACAAACCCACCATTTATAGAGCATCCACTTGACCCCATCTGTGTATCACTGCAATGGCTTTAGTAGAGGATGAAAACCTGAAGCTCACAATCAATGCCTGTCATTGAAAAGCCCCCTGTCTCCAGAAAAAAAATAATAAAGACGAATATAAAATAAGATATGGGGGAGGGAAACTAACATGACCTTGTAGATGGAACCTCTTGGGCCTATCCAATGCACTGTTGCATACATTCAATACACTAGGTGTGTAGTAGGCATTGCTGGGTTGTGTGCTTATATATCTCATCTTATAAGTGTCAGAAAGACAATTTCCTGACTTAGAAAGAGCTGCAGACAAGGAGATGCTAATGCACACATTCTCCTGATATTTGCCACTAAAGAATGGATCAGAATATAGTGTAACTGCTTCTACCCTCTGATGTCAAAAGCCTTCACAGACAGGTGAGGTCCTGTTGGTCTACATGTCAGAGGCCTCAGCTTCCATAGCCTGACTACCGTATTGTCATGCAGAAGGGATGACTGATGAACCCTGACAAAATTCTGGGGTCTTCTTGATAAACTCTCTAGGGAGTTTATGGGTAGTTTCACAATGCGCAATCCCTCCTTAAAAGGGGGAGGGGTATTTCTTCAGCTCCCTATTTCCAAAAAAGAGGCCCAGTGCCTTATTAGGTACAATTGTCTGTGTCTGTGAGTGATTATTTTAACTTGAGCTCTGGCAAAGGGAGGGCAGGAGCATCCAGCCAGAGGATTTTCACCTTGCATTCTCTCTCATATGATTACCAGGTACACAGCTTCAGATGGACAGCTGTTCACTTGCTACCATGTTCTTGTTGAAACCATGTACCAGCCCATGGAGGGCAAATACTTCTGTGACTTAAATGTTCTTTTTTAGATGTGAGTTAATTTAAAATTCAAGGACTAACAATGTGAGAGCAACCCCACAATCTATACTTAGCAAATTTAAATGGGATAATTGTGGGGAATTTGCATTGAACACACATTTGTACTAATACAGTAAAAATAAAATTGATTCTTAAAAAAAATAAAAGAAAAAAGATACAGCAGAATCAACTCCAACTCCAGAATCATCTTAGTTTCACATGAAACTAAGGTACTCTAACTTGTGAGCTTCCGAGTTTTAAAAATCTCACACTTTTCAAAATTGTTGACAGTGTAATATTGGGACTTTTTTTTTCCCTCTGAAAATGAACAACTTATACTTATTTCTTTTGCCTACAATTATTATCAATGTGACAAGTTTGGTTAAGTTCAGTTATGTTCAGTTTTTATGAACTTAAATATTATGCTATAAATAATAATATATTTTACTTTTATCTAAAATTGTTTACTATAATTTTAACTATATCACATAAGTATCAATGTTCATATTTATCATGTATTTTTCTTATAACAGAAAATGTTTTGAATACCTTTTCTAAATTGTCTTTGGTTTGTAAAACTTATAATACTAAAAATTATTCATCAATATTAAACATGAAATCTCTTAAGGTTTTCATGAGAGTGAAATAGAAAAAAATAGCATAAATTGTTTAACACACTGCAAAGCTTACACTATATCATAATATGGATTTTTTTTGGCAATTATTGTCAGTTACAAATGGAGTGAATAATTTAAAATAATCAAAATATTTCAGAAAATAATATTCTGGCCTAGAATTCAAGAATGTTTTGTCCATTTCTACAAATTGTCTTCTTTTAGTACATATTCAAAAATATGTACAAGAAACTTTATAACCTCAATAGATGGTGCTTCACAATTATAACCACCATTCATACTTTTTTTTTACAACACTAAGTACATTATATTAAAACTTACTGATTTTTTTTATGCCTGCCTCTTTCCCTTTACTAGACTTTGAATATCTCAAGGACAAGGACTATGTTTTTTTCATCTTTGTATTTCCTACACCTAGCATGCAAATCAGGACAGAGCGGATTCTTATTTTAAAGAAGGATACAAGATGGTAACGATATACATAAAAAAAAAAGTTTCTTATGCTTATTATATAAGGACATTTAAATTTATACTAAAATGCTATGTTAGTGTGTTCACAAGTAAAATACATATTTTCTATATTTAAAAACACTTAATTCAGATGTTTTTCAATTTTAAAAAGTATAGCAGATAGCACTATATAAAGAATTGATTCCTTTATAATGAAGGTTATTACACATGCATTAAAAAAGCATTGTCAAAGTTATGCACTCTTAAATCCTTGAACTGGGAGCAGAACATATGATACCTAGTTGAGTGGAAAAGTAGTCTTCATTATTTTAAAATCAGAAATTATGTCAATCATTGAGACTTTCAGGAAAGACTGAACCACAGTACTGAGACTTGGAACAAAGTATGTATCAACATATATTTTAGTATAAGGAGGAAGAAAAGCAATTCACAGAATGAGGCTTAAACAATGTACAACTTTAATATCACACACACACAAAATGAAGATTTAAGTATAGTCCATTCAAAATACAAAACATAAGAGAAATAAAACTCCAAGTGTGTAACTATGGATTCAAATCAATTATTTATGATGGTTAGGCTGTGCAAATCAATATCTGTACCATACGAAATAGCTAAAGAAAGATGCATAGTTTGAATCCTCCCAGATATTGAACTAAATCGATTCATGCTCATTTGGAACAACATTAATTTTAGTCTAGATTTATGTGCTAAAGTGTTTATAGAGTAAACATTGAAACTAGCTAAAATGAGATTCAGAGAGGAAAATACACAAGAAGGTGATCTAATTTAAAGGCTTCAATTCTAATATATATTTAGGCTATAAACCTAATCTGCAACAGCATTGTATTTTTTTTTTCCTAATAGCAAAGAATCTAGACACTGCTAAACAGAACATATACTAGAAATAATGGATTAAATAGATCTCTGAAAGTAAGCATGTTAAAAATTTCTGGGATATGGCTGAGTGTTCAATAAAAAAAATATTTTGAAGGTAGATATATGTAGAAGTATTGTGTAAGAGAATTTTCAGAATCAAGGCCAGCAAAGTGTGTGCCCATGCCAAACTCCAGCCATTCTCAATGACTTTTCAACAAAAGTAACTATTGTAGAAATTTCCACTACCACTTTATCTGAAGCCTGTAAGTCAGTAAGTCTCACATGCTTAGCCACCCACATCTGGTTGCTATGGAAAGTACTTCAGACGGAATTCTCTATTGCAAAAGCTGTCAAGTCTGCGTGTCTTCTTTCTTCTTCACTTCTACACATTAATGGTTTACTTTGATGTTTGATTGTTCACTAGAGTTTAATTACTGGAGTTTATTCATTCTTTTCTAAATCATGTTTCCCTATTATATAGTTTTATGATGAATCATCTTCAAGTTCTTCAGAATGCAACAAACAGATTAAGTGAAAAAATAAACTTTTCTTTCCAGTTCTATGTGTGGTCTATATCAGACATAAAAGGACTATGAATTCTGAGATAAAGGATGCACATTTAGGAATCAGTGTTATTTGTGAAACAAAAAGATAGTAATGTTAAATAAATATTAGACCATGGACTAGTTGAGAAGTGTCTAGAATAAAACATTTGAGGTATAATATCTAAAATCTCAGTCAGGAAGACATAAAAATAAAAATAAATGCATGTATATTATAGAATATGTGACCAGAAGTTTGAGTTTTTAAAACTCCAGGAAAAGATTTAACTTAAAAACTTGGTGAGGGAGACTAGGGAAGGGAGGAAGGCAAAGTCGTAAAGAATACAATAGTAGAATGCTATGAACATATACAAAATTGTCAATTCCAATCTCAAAGACTTGCCATGTAAGGGTGAGGGGGAGAACCTATGTTCATGTATTTTTCTAACAGTTTGTACCCCAATATGATGTAAAATTTCAATATACTCAATTTAAAAAAAACTAAAACTAAAGAAAAAATAAAAACAAAAAAATTGTGTGATATAAAATTTGTACATTGTTTAAACCTCACATTGCCCCTCCAACAGACCACACTAACATCACGACTCTATCAATTCACTGACATACCTATCTTATATTTTGTAAAGATGATTGATCATATTGCTATATGCTGTGTGGAAAACGAATCCATATTTTATAAGGGAGTTTTTTTTTTCTCATTTTTTGTAGAAAAGCATAGTTTAAAATCATAAGCACAATTTTTGTTAGTTAATTAAGATGTAAAAACAACATTTATAGTTCTTATACATGCTTCCTTTTTAGAACTCTCAATGTTTTAAATATTGACCATTTTTTTGTGGGATTCTTTCTCTAATCCATTCTGACCATGATGTACAACAACCTTTCTGCTTCCATGTCAACAGCTCTCTAACATGATTTTATTAAAAACTTATATTTACTACATTGCTAATCTAATACTAATCTAAATACTAATCTTTTCATTGGAGTATAGTCAAAAGAAGAGAAAATATTCTATCCTTCAATCTGTCTCCATTATGAAAAGCTAAACTGGAAATAGATGAGTAACTAGGTATTAGGATGGTTAAGAAAACATACCAAAATGAAACTAATACTCAAGAGTTTATATTTTTTTATTGGAATAGAATAAGTAAACACTTGGACTCCCTCTGTGGTCACTTTTCCACTTTAGTATCACTGGGCAAGTATTAGATGTATTAGCAAAGATGGAAGAAATGATCTCACTGCCAAGGGAGCCCTCAACAAAGGCTCTGGCATTATGTGGACCTTGGAGCTTACTGGAGGAAGATAGAGAAGGCATAGCAATGGAAAACTATGAGTTGTGAGAGTGAAGAAAAATATCTTCCAGGCTCCCCTCCCCCCAATAAGATCTTTGCCAAGGCATCTGGAAAAGCCTCAGTGAGGGTCCATAGCAAAGAGGAATTTGATTGGTGATGCCTAGGTTAAGGATGCAGATAAGGGTATGGCTGTTCGGTGGTTCCTGGATCCATAACTGCAGCTCTCTTAAGAGACTATCATACACTAGCTATTCACCAACTCTACTGTGAAGAAGACAGGTTGCTGCTATGAGATATGATAGGAAAGTCCTTTGTTACTGCCTATGATTGAACGTAAAAGATGATAACTTTAAAGTGGGCAAGGAGCTAACTCCTCAATTCTGTGGCCAGGAGCTGGACTCCTCAACTCTCTCACTTAAATTTTCATTGTCTGAGAAACAGTCCACTCCATAGGAACCCAGATGGATCAGACTTGAAGGATTATGACAAGAGACTTGAAAATACTCTGAGATCACAGAAGACCATAGTCATTATTGAGGGCTCTCTAAGCATAATGAGCAGGCCCACCTGGTGGTGTGAATACAGCCATGAGTGGCAACCTTTCCCAAGCCAGGAAAACATGTCCCATAGCCAATTAGAGTCTACTTTAGAAATACAGGAAGCTCCTCCTTAAATTTCTTTTGAATCTTGTTCCTAATCTGGCCTGAAGCATCAATTCAGGCACAGCAGAACTCTGGCTAATGAATTGAAGCTGACCCAAACACCTTTCAGGGCTCAGACAGTGTGATGATAAGGTATTCACACAAGAAATAAAATCCCAGCGAGCACATGTGTTCTCCCTGCAGGCAGAGTTTACAATGTCACAGTACCCCATGCAGGACACACAGTGCTTCCTGCCCTAAGTTTCATAGTTGGGTCCAAATCATTTAACTCAGTGTTTAGTTTTAGGGAACTGCATCAGGCAGTTTCAGAAAGTCTTGTTTGACTGGGCAAAATGGTGTATACTTACAATCCCAGCACTCAGGAGGCTGAGACAGGAGGATTGCAGGTTCAAAACCAGCCTCAGCCCCTTAGTGAGGCCATCAACAACTTAATGAGACCCTCTTTTGAAATAATAAATAAAAATAAATGAAAGGCTTAGAGGTGTAGCTCAGAGGTAGAATGCCCTTGTTTCAATCCCCAGTACCACTACCAAAATAATAAATATATAAAATGTTTTGTTTGTCCATGACATCAGATTTTCAGACTAAAGAGTGTGGGGGACATATCAGTGTAGGCACTGAGATCATCTTCCAGTTGTCACAGACAGCATTGTTAGGGACAATCGTAGGCTTAGCAGTGACTTTGAATGCAAAACAGTCACAGCTGCTTGGGGAAACAGCACTAGCAGCTTTTCCTAAGGAGGAAGTAAGGATTTCAGAAGTTCTGAACAATGAAGATACTAATATTCTCTCCATTCTCTTTTACCTGCACAGCTGCTGTTTTTTATTTTGTTTTGTTGTTTTCTTTATGGTGGTGGTTATTGCTATTAGCATATCCATTTAGTAATCAAAACTTCATTTATTTTTTTTAATTCATCTGCTCACATCAGCTCTTTAAATTGAAGTAATTATATAGAAAAGGGACAAATGGATTGTGTGTGTGTGTGTGTGTGTGTGTGTGTGTGTGTTTTTGGGGATTGAACTCAGGGGCATTCTACCTCCTAAGCACACCCCTAGTCCTATTTTATCTTATTTTGAAACACGGTCTCACTAGGTTGAAGAAAGTCTCACTACTTACTGAGTTTGTCCTCGATCCTCTGATCTTCATGTCTCAGTCTCCCAAGTACTGGGAATTACAAGCGTGTGCCACCACGTCTGCCTGACAAATAAATTTTGACCAAAAACTATTGCCATTATTTAAAACAAAAAAGACATTCAGTTTTGAGAATTGGAGCAAAATCTTGAATTTTTAAAATAACTCAAAATGGTTTTAATAGCCACCCTAATCTCACATACATTTGAATCTTTGCGAAGGGGTCAAAAGAGATAGAAGATACTTGAAGAGTTTATCATGATGAGTGAGGTGCCATTAAGCAAAAGGAAAGACAGTCTCGTCAAATATACAGTATGAATGAGAAGTACCCTTACAGGGAATTCCTGCATTGAAAACCCACACCTGAGAGGAGATGTGTAGTCCATGCTGGTGTCACCTCATCCCCTCCCATCAGTCATCAAAGCCTGTTCCTTTATTGTCCAGAGAAGTTTTCAATCATTCCTGTGTCCTGGGGGTGATAGAAAGCCCATTGTATGCCCCATGAGTAGGCCCATTGAAGTGTGGTTTATACTGTAAATTAGGGCTATTGTCAAATATACTATGCTAAGGAAAATTGAACAAAACACATAGGTGGTCTAGAATCTGGTTACTGCTGTCCAGTCAGTGGAACACTCAGGAATAGCTAGGCTAGAGAGTCATCTACAGACAGGATCCAACAAATCCTCTACATGGAAGTAGGGGCCAAACTTAATCTGCTATCCCTCAAATCACCCTAGCCTTTTGGCTATTCTTGGTTGTGCATTTAGCCTTGGCCAGGATCTGGCATGCAAGACACTCTCTTTCTGCTGTTTTGGTGCCTTCTGATGAAACTGACTATATATATAATCTGTGTGTAAGTCCAGGTCTACACTTATATTATACATCAATATCAATAATACAGGGACACCAGTACTTGGGAGGCTGAGACAGAAGGATCCAGGTTAACAGCCAGCCTCAGCTTACTTAGTGAGGCCCTGTGCAACTTAGCAAAAACCTGTTTCAAAATAAATAATAAAAATAGGACTCCGGGTGCAGGTGTAGCTCAGAGGTAAAAGACCCCTGGTATCAATCCCCAGTACTGCAAAAAAAAAAAAAAAATGCAGGATGACCCATTCCCATGTGTAGGTGGACTGGGAAGACTGTGGTCCACCTGAGTGGACACCTTTCCCCATTGAAGCTGTGGGGTATGAGGTGTGCGGAATGGCCAGGTCAGAGGAGTTGAGGTTTTGGGGAAAAGGGCCATCAACCCAGTTACCACCTGTCCTCTCCCTTCTACTCTAGCTCTCCTTTTCAGTCACTAAGGTGGGACCCCAGGAGAAGCTGCTGCCATAGCCCATCACCACCACTGCTTCCCCTTGGGAACTGAGTCTGCAGTGCTGGTGCTCGGTAGTCAGACCCAGGGACAACATGCGAGCCACCCCGTGTCCCTTTCCTTCTCCTGTTGTCACTGCAGTCCCAGTAGTTGCCAGGCCTGGCTATTTTAGCAGTGGTGGTGGTCAGGGCACTTTAAGGGAGTTTGTTGATAATTATTTTACTTCTGGTACTGGGGATTGAACCTCACCAATGAGTTATACCCCTAGCCCTTTTTGTATTTTTTTTTATTTTGAGACAGGATCTTACTAAGTTGTAGTGGCTGGTATTAAACTTGTGATCCTCCTGCCACCATGCCCAGCTAAGGAAGATCATTTGTAGTAATGCACCCCATACTCTGCCAAGCTCACTCATTAAACTTATCAAAATTAGGTTAGATGAGGATCTCAAAACTCCCCATCTTCTGGTCACACGAAAAAGTAATCTCCACAAGATCTATGTTTTCTTGCCTTGGAGTCCCAACAGTTTGCTATTGTGCAGGATGTTTGCTGGGTTTTCCACCTGCTTAGAGTCACTCAGCAATTGCAGGTTTTGAGGGGGACTATTGTTTCTCACTGTGGGAAGGCTGTAAAGGGTGGGTAGGTAACTACTTTCCTGAAACGTAATTTTGGGGGATGTTTCCCTAGTTTTCTGGGATCATCAATCTGAGACACGAGATAAACTGGACCTGGGAGTCCAAGACCAAAGATGAGGGTAATCCTCCTCAGAACTGAAAAATGTATACTAAAAGTCCACTAGCAGCCTTCAAGAATGCCCATGGCTTCTGCTAACTTTTTCCTAAGATCCACTAATGAAATGCCTCAAGAGACACTAAGATTTGCCAAAGTTCCACTATCATTGCTCAGAGTGCCCCCAGACTCTCCTAGCACCTACTCAAAGTGCCACCACTAGATCCTTAGGATTTTTCTCTCTCAGAATGCTGCTCTGCTTAGTTTACCATCCTACTGTTTGTACTGACTTGACAGGAGCTGAGCCAAAGAGAGCTGAGTTGACAGGACTGGACTCCTTACCAGCTCAACTAGTTTATCCAGAAACAGAATCTTTCCTCCAAAGGAAACAGTACAATTTCAGTTGTTTTGTTGATTAAAAAAAAAAAAAAGATATTCCTGAATCACTTCTCAATTTGCAAATAGATGGGCCCAAGGTCATATTTAGCAATAGGAATTGAAATGTAGTTTTGTTCTGACAGATATTTTCTAGAGACAGGAGAAGACCTACTACCACAATAGCCCTAATTACTCTGACGAGGAGGTGATCTTTTCTAATTTGTTAGGAAGATGAGAGATATAGCTGGTAAGTTCTTTTCTAGATTGTTAATACAGTTGGGAGAAGCACATTAATTTTATCTCTGTCTTCAATGTTTAGAATTGTGTCCTATTTCTTACTTGTTAATTGTTCCTTTGTCATATACATTTAACCAATAGCAGGAATCCTCAATCCTCCTATTTGTTTATTTTTTAAGTGACTGATTGTTAATAGATGTTTGCTTGACCTTGGGTTATCAAATGCAAAATGTAAAGTGGTTCCTTAACGCTTGATTAATTCTCCTTAGTAAATACACTGACTTAAAAAATGCTCTTTGTCTAATTGACAGCTGATAATGATACAATTCAGATATTGTCATATACATTTAACCACTAACCAGACTCCTCAATCTTCATACTTATTTATTAAGTGACTGATTGTTAATAGATGTTTGCTTGACCTTGGATGATCAAATGCAAAATGGAAAGTGGTTCCTTAATGCTTGATTGGTATTCTTTAGTAAATACACCTACTTAAAAAAATACTGCATTTCTTCGAGAGGCTAAGACCGGAGGATCCGGGTTCGCGGCCAGCCTCAGCTACCTAGTGAAGCATTCCGCAACTTAGTGAGACCCGGTTTCAAAATAAAGAGTAAAAAATAGGGCTGGGGATGTAGCTCAAAGGTAGAATGCCTCTGAGTTCAATCCCCAGTACCGCAAAAAAAAAAAAAAAAAATACTACTGCATTTCTAATTGACAGCTGACAATAATATAATTCAGATAAACTTACTACTTATAAATAGTAAGTTATATCTAGGAAATAATAAAAGTATATCACAATAATTTTATATAGCTACTCTTTTAATTAATTAGTTTGGTACTTCAATAATTTAGTGAATGACTTTTTTGCTATGATATATGCCAAAGATATGACAGACATAGTGAACAGAATATAGACTTGTTTCCCAAGATATCATTTCTAGTTGGGATTCAAACAGAAAAAGAAATAAGATTTTCTAAAATAAGTTTGTCTAACTAACACCCAAACCCTTAACACAAGTGGTTGGACTAGGAGAGAAAAGCTTATGCAATTTGGTAAGTAAGGATAGTCTATCTGGATGATTCAACTAACAGGAGACATTATGGCCTAGGAATTGTAGAGCGAACCTGTGCTCAGAGAAGCAGCAAAACTGAGTCTGGGGAAAGAGAAGAATATAGCCAATGGAGAGAGGTACATAGGATGAGAAACTGACTATATATAAACACTGATTCATAGCCCCTCCCCACCGCAACACCTCTCAGTGAAGCTCAGCTGACTCCTTAAGGTTCTTTCACAGATTCCTCTAATATGCATATGTGCTCACAATTTAATGTGTCTAAAACTGGAATATTTTTCAATTAATGATTTTTCATAATAGCTGTTGACCAGGTAGCAGTAGGAATGCAGTTCTCATTGCCTCTGGTTGTGTGAAATTACTCATACCTATTCCTATGGTTGTCGTGGCAATTGAACTACCTGAATTCTTGTTATGACATGTGTTCAAGGAGGTGCCATTTAAAAAGTTATACCATGATTATACATGGAACAAAATTTTATTGCAAAAAGTAGCAGGCATGGGAACAGAATAGTGAGGCAAAATATGGTATTGGTGGAACAAATATTTATCATTGGGGGAATGACTCCAAAGAAATATTTTCTGACAAAACAATAACAAGAAATAATATTGCATGCCAGGCATTGTAAGAGAGCCAGAAGATGTTTCTGAATGCCTGGGAAAACTGTTAAATTTTTCAAAGCAAGAGAGGTTGTTGTGACACCAAACTATCCTTAAGGTTTCAAACATAAATTTTCCAGAAATTTCATGCTGAGTTTGAGTAGAATATTTTATAACTTAAAATGGCATATACTCAGATAAGGAAAAGTGATGACATGAATTTAGTCAAAAAAATGTTAATAAATATCCAGTATTTTTTAACATGCCAAATATATACAGCTAATGCTAAGTGTACTTAAGATCAAGCTTATAAGGATTGATTATAAAAAAGAAGCATGCTAATGTGAAGCTCTGCTTAATAATTAATTCCAAAAGTACATTGCTACCATATTTAATTTTAAATCACTGAATGAAGTCACATCTGCAAGAGGTTATTGTGAAGGCATCAAAAATAAAAATAGTAGGTAGATAATGGCTTATTTTAGCCAAGTTTCACATCTCTGGGACCAAAATCCTAGACAAGAGCTACTTAGAAGAGGAAAGGTCTGTTAGGATTCATGGTTTTCGAGGTTTCAGGCAGTAGGGCTGTCTCCAAGGCAGAAACTGTCGCTGCAGCAGGGTGCCTGGAGGAGAGATACCACCGGCTAAAGATATCATGGAGGTTGCAAGCAGAGATAGAGAGGAACAGAGAAACAAGTGGAGGAGAGGGGAGGAGAGGAGAGATTATCCATTGTCCTCTCTGGGGATGTTCATTTTATTTATTCCTTATTTACTTTTATTGATCTATTGTAATTATACATTATAATGAGATTCAGAGTGAAAGAAATATAATGTACATAGCATTTGGTGTGTGTTCCACTCCACTCTCTCTTCTTCCCTGTACATTTTATTGAGATTGGTATTGGTAATTTCATATATATATTTGGCATTATTTGAACTGTTTCCTTCATCAAGTCTCTACACACACACACACACACACACACACACACACTCACCCCTTAGTCTCTTTCCACTGTTTTATTGGACTTTCTCCTCCTTTATCTGAATTCCCTTTTATTTTCCAATTTCTTTCTACTTTCTACATATGAGAGAAAACATAGAAACCTTCAATTTCTGAGACTGAATAATCTCAGTGCAATATTCTTTAGTTTATTTTAACCTTACAACAGTTGAGGATTTGAAGATTTTCAACATGCTTTGTGTAAAATTTAAAATATTGATTATAGTTATAGTCTCAGATAACTCAAAATATCCAATCAACCCCCCCCCCCTTTTAATGTAGTATCAGGGATTGACCCTAAGGGAATTCTACCTCTGAGACATACTTCCAGACTTCATTTTTGTTTCAAAACAGAGTCTTGCTAGATTGCTGTGACTCTCAAACCTGTGATCCTTCTGTCTCGGCTTTCCAAGTATTGGGATTATGGGCATACACCAGCTTTTTTTTTTTTTTTTTCTTTTTTTTGTACTGAGGATTGAAACCAGAGGCATTCTCCTTCTAAGCTATACCCCAGTCCCATTTTATGTTTTATTTTGAAGGAGAGTCTCACTAAGTTTCTGAGGCTGACCTTGAACCTGGTATTCTTCTGTCTTAGCCTCCTAAATACTGGGATTGTAGGCATGTAGCACCACCTGGCTGGCTTAAATCAATTATTTCGCCTTAAAAATTTATTCTTAAAAATATTATTGATAGTATAATATATGAAGGTCAGCAATTACTTATACATGAACAATCTAAATGATCTTAGATCTCACTTTCTGAAATTACAAAATCTTTTTAACTTTATAGACCTTCTTTTTACCTTATTGACCTTAAATATTTTCCACTTTCTTTTTCTTGAACCATACTTTCTCAATTTTCTTTTACACATTTGACTACTTTTTATGATTATTTTCCTCTTCTTATTTTTAATTAAAAGCAATATTGACTAGAAAACCTCCATTAGTATTATGTCTTTCATATTTTTAGCTCACAAATCTCCATCTTCATTTATGAATATATGCCTGATACTACAACCACATTTCCAACTTTCTGAAGGACATTTAATTTAAAACTTCTAAGTTATATTAAGTTCAGTATGTCTAAAAGTAAACTCATAATTTTTTCCCCTAGACCAATTCCTTTTCTTGTGTTGTCTCCTTCTATCTATGGAAGGACTATAACTCATGCTCAAAACCTTTAATTCAACCTCCAGTTTCCCTTATCACTTCTTCTCACACCCAATCAATAAGCCTTCTTTCTTCCACATCAGAAGTAATTCTAACTTCTGCCTTTTCTTTCTGGAGCCACTTGCTTATTTTAGGTTTTCACTTCTAAATCTAAATCTTTTCTTTGCACATCAAAATTCAAATACAGAGATATTTACATATGAGAGTTATACCCATGGTTATTATTGTATATGTTAAAAATGAAAATCAAAACAGACATGGAAAAGACAAATATTATAACAATTGATTATTGCCAATATGTTGATGATAAAAAAGTGCCAATCATTTAAATTAATAATAGAGATTACATAGGTGCAACAAATGGTGCTATAACTGTATATATGGTGCTATAAGTGTGTATATTTAATCCTCTGTCAGTCAAATATCTGTTCAGAAACTCAATGTTTCTCTGCACTAGGAGTATCCATCTAGCAATGTATAGATATAGTAACTACTTATTATCAGACCATATCTAAGCTCACATATGCCCCATACCTTTTTTTAAAGAATAAGCATATGTTCTTTGGAAGTACCTACAAAGCAGATCATAATCCATTGTTCTCACCTATTCCACTTCTGTAACCATAGTTTCATAGGAATATAATTTTATTTCATGATATCTCCTCTAACATCTTTACATATGTGTAACAAAATCACTACTATCTTTGAAAATGAGCCTCCTGTATTCCTAACTTTATGCTGGGTCTTGGTTATCGTACATTGAAGTTAGATATAATTTTTAGGCTGTGCTATTTTATACCCCTCCTCTTCACTTTCCAAACTTAACTCATCTGGTAATGCCTAATAATTCTAAAGGACACTATTTGGACCATTGCTTTTTGGCAAGTAATTGATTCTTTACATTTTATGGCCACAAATATATCTTCTCTGGATCTATAGATACATATAATTATTTCTGCTGAAATATTTACCATTCTGTATCAAAATGGTTTATTTTCTTCTCTTTCTATACTAGATAATAAGCTATTGAGATTAGAAATTGCATTTTACAGATTTTGAATGCCCTGTGCCTAATAGGATGATTTCTATAGGTTTCATTCAATTATTAAGAGCCCATAGTATTTAAGGAAAAGTTCTTTTATAGATGAGGTTATAAACATCTACAATGCACACAGAAAACAAGTACATTATATAGTATACAAGAAGGTGTAATGTATAATGAAATTTTTAAAAAGCAGAATAAGTTCAGAGGAAAAAAATGTGTAGGAATAGTACTCTTTTATCTAGGATGGTTAGGGCAGATTCACTTTTAAAAGCGATATTGAACATGAACATTATAGACCTGAGGGAAGTAGTCACATGGCTATGGGAGAAATGCATCCTAGAAATAGAAACAAAGTTCAAAGACCACAGGAACTGACTATTCTAAAAGTTTTGGAAGAACATCAAAGAGACTAATGCAGCAAAGCAGAGACATAAGAATGATGAGAAGGATCAGGAATGTAGATAAGGGTTAGATTATGTTGAATCTTGCAGGACTTGGTAACAATTTTGTATTTACACTGGGAAAACTGGAAACAAATGAAGGATTTTGAGGAGAAAAGGAGTATGATATATTTTAAAGGATTTCTCCATCTTCTGTGTTAAAAAGAATGGAAAGTGCCTAGTGTGTCAGCAGAAAGATAATTACAATAGAATGTTCTAATCCATGTGAGAGACAATGGCACCTTGAGCCAGGATGTTATTGAGGGAGACATCAGGCTGAATGATGGATCTGATTAGAAATATATATTTGTATATTTTGTTAGCTGGATGTATGTGGGGTGTGACTGAAAGAAGAAAGGCATAGCTTCAATAATTTTGGCCAGAACATTTAAAAGATAGAGATGTCATCATCTAAGATGGGAAAGGCCATGATTAGAACATGTTTGGAGGTAGGGAGACCAGTATTCCTCTTGTGTAATTTGAGTGTAGGATCTCAAATTATTCATTCAAGTAGAGATATCAAGCAGAAAGTTTTATATAACTTAAAGGCTATATTTAAGTGAAAAAAATTGGGGTTGGATAATAATCATGGGAGTCTGGTTTATAGTTGATATTTATAACCTAGAGATTGAATAAGGTCACCAGGAAATAAACAAAATAAAGATGTCTAAAGACTGAGTTCTGGGCACTCTAACCAAAGAGAAGGAGCACGCAAAAGAAAAAAGCAGAGAGCACTCAGAGAACATGTGCCCTGCAAGTGGAAATAACATGTCAAATAAATAATCTTTGAAATGAACTGGCTTTTTGACATTATCCAAAAAACACTCCACCATAACTATATTGATGTTATCTCTATTAAAGTTCTTTTTACAAGCCAACTCTTTTGTAACTTAAGTAAAAATACCTTTTATTTGTTCTAGGTTTTATAGGGGAAAGCCTCTTGTTTGCTTTATATCCACCAAGATTCAATTTCTAATATTCCTACTTACTTTTAAATGATTAATTTTAAACAGAGGAATGGATACTTAAAGCATTATTCTATGCATTATTTCTCCAAACATGCTATTTTTTTGAAATAGCTGTTCTCCAATGCACATATGAAGCAATTTTAGAAGCACTTAAAGAAATGATAAACTTGAAACTGTAATGCCATAGAATAGAACAATAAAACCAGCACTAAAATTAGGGTAAACTAAATACTACAAATATTTACTTTTAAATATTTACAACATACTGCACAACTGTGTGTATTGTGTGTGTGTGTGTGTGTGTGCGTGTGTGTGTGTGTGTGTGTGCGTACACGTGTATGTGTGTGTTCAATCCCAGGGGCATTCTACATCTGAGATATACCTCCAGCCCTAGTATTTATTTATTTATTCATTTTTATTTTGCAACAGGCTGAGGGTCTCACCAAGTTGTTGCATCTGGCCTTCAAACTGAGTTTCTCCTGTTTCAGCCTCACAAGTACTCTGGTTACAGGTATGTACCACCACACATGTCTCACACTATATTCTTATTTTGCTGTCTAAAACTAAAGAACAGCTATTATTAATACATTGCAGAAAACTTTTGAATAAGCTGAAAAATAAAAATGACTAAAACTCCTGAACCAGAATAAAAAATGAGGAAAAATATTACTTTTGTACTAATATTTTAAAAGCAGATTTAAGAAATATTCAATATAATAACTTATTCTTCTAAATTACGAGGAATTCTACAGAGAAATTTTTGTTTGTTTTGGTACAGAAGAAACTTGGACAATTCTACCTCTAAACTATATTCCCAGTCATTTTTATTATTTTTTTAGTTTTGAAATAGAGTCTTGCTAAATTGCTGAGTCTGGCCTTAAACCTGTGATCCTCCTGTCTCAGCTTTCTAAGTATTGGATTTTGGGCATATGCCAGGCTACAAAGTTATTTTTTAAGGAAAAGCAAAAGATACTGAGGGGTGATATGTCTGGGTGATAGGGTAGTTCCATTCCTAGTTTTCTGAAGAACCTCCATATCAACCTCAACAGTGGTTGTACTAATTTGCACTTCCACCAGCAGTGTATAAGAATTCCTATTTCTCCACATTCTCACTCAGCATTCAGCATTTGTATTCTTGATCACTGCCATTGTAACTAGAGTTAGACGAAATACATTGTTCAGAAACTTCATTTTAGCAAATGTACCCAGGCCACTTTCTTTCAGACTGACTTTCTTCTCTACAGAAGTTCCCTTGCCAGATTTGTCCATTGTGTTTCTCTCTCTTTCTGACTGTGTTACTCCTCACTCCCTTCTGCAGTGACTAGACACCATGACTGCCACTGGTTTGCCTCCGTGGGAATCTTTCTAGTCCTCTGTTTGAAACACCAGAGTTTTGGGGTCCACGTTTCTTTGACTGTCTAGAATTGAACTTCTATGAATTCTCTCAGTCACCCACCTTGCTGTGGAGCATTATTCCTGCTGTTTTAATTCTGAGCTAATGGACAAATGGAAAGTGTTGCCCTTTTCTTTACCGCCATATTTTTTCTCCTTACTAAAGGGAATTTTAAAAGTAAAATATACCTTTTATTAGTTGGAATTCAAAACTGAAAAAAAAAAAACCCTTCAAATCAATAGTGTTAAGATTATGCCTAATTGGAGAGAGCAAATAGAAGTTAATATATTAAAAGGAAAGTTTAAAGTGAGAGTCAAATATGAAACTCTCATTATCCTTCAAAAGCCCACTTGTTTGAGAGTTATATAATAAAATACTCTGATGTCTTACAACATTTAAAATAGAATGAATTCTAAGACACAAAGTATAAAAGATCTGAACATCAAATGGCAATTAGCCATAAATAGTGAAAGCTAAAGAATAATCCATTTTACTTAGTAGGAAAAAAATTGGTTGGATTAAATTGAAGACTATTTTATCAGAGACTTTACTGAGAATAGTTTGGCTCCTCTTAAAAAAAAAAAGCTTAGTACTATTGTGGAAAAGAAATCCTTGATTTAAAATGCATCCTAATTAGCATCCTGATGTCCTGAACTGAGGTAAAGGGTTTCCAATTATCTGAATACTTATATTTTAGACTCAAATGTCCTTGTCTCTGTTTTATGAATGTCTTTCCTGAAATGAACTAGTTAAAAAATATCCTATTCTTCTTTTGAGAGAAGGAAAACTTATGATTTTTCCTACTTATTGAAGTCAGGCATAAGTCAACTATGATTTATGATTACACTGGATCCAGTATGTCTGATTTTAAATAGATCAAGAACAGATTGATTTCATATTATTTTGCTCAAAAGCAAAATAATAATATCAAGTGACAAAAATTTTGTACAAATTAAACTTATATTATCCATAAATAAAGTTTTATTAGAACACAACCTTGCTTATCCATTCATGTGTCATTCCTGGCTGCTTTCACACAATGACAAACATACTTGACAAGCGACCTCATGGGTTACAAGGGCTACACTAGCCCTTTTATGGAAAAGGTTGATAATTCCTGGCATAAGGAATGGAGAAATCATTTTAATGTCTATTCTCTTTCAAATTTGATGGTTATTATTTGTTGTAAGAGAATCAAAATGGTGATAAAACTGAAGATTAGATTAAAACTGTACAAGTAGTGATTTTGCCAAGCCTAGATACTAGCTCCAAACAGAAAAACAAAAGTACAAACCTCTAGTTACATAATACTTTAAATAATAACAGCCAGAACTTGAATTGTAAACAGGATTATTTTAAACCTTCTCAGCACATCTTCACTTGGTGGAAAGATGAACAAGCCCCCTTGGACCTCTTTTATAAAGGCACTAATCCCACTTGTGTGACCCAGCCCTCAGGACCTAAACAACCTCCAAAGCCACTACCTCTAGATACAATCACACTGAGGATTAGATTTCTTTCTTTCTTTCTTCTTTTTTTTTTTTTTTTTTTTTTTGTGGTACTAGGGATTGAACTCAGGGGCTTTCTACCTCCGAGCTACACCCCCAGCCCTATTTTTTTATTATTTATTTTGAAACCGAGTCTCACTAAGTTGCGGAGTGCCTCACTAGGTAGCTGAGGCAGGCCGCGAACCCAGATCCTCCGGTCTCAGCCTCCCGAATGCTGGGATTACAAGAGTGTGCCACCACACCCAGCTCCCAGCCATATTTTTTATTCTTTATTTTGAAACAGGGTCTCACTAAGTTGCGGAGTGCCTCACTAGGTAGCTGAGGCTGGCTGAGAACCCGGATCCTCCGGTCTCAGCCTCCCGAATGCTGGGATTACAAGCATGCGCCACCACGCTACAGACTAATTTGAGGAGTGGAGAACAAACATTCAGACCATAGCACCTCTGTAAGAAAAAGGTATTGACAAGTGCTCAGTTTATTATATGGTACAGAATGTTTATTAAATCATAGCTTTTTTACAAAGTTTGGCAAAAATGTTCATATGAAACTATCAAACACTTTTAGTGCTTCTTTAAACTTTCAATCTCTGTAAAACAACATCTAATTGAAGTAAAAATACAACTAAGGACATCAGAACTTAACCTAAATGAAGAAATTTATTATTGCATTATGAATATATGCATGCATGTATGTTATTTATTTATTTACTTATATTTGTTGGTACTGGGGATTAAACTCAGTAGCAGTCTACCTCTAAGCTACACCATTAGCCCCTTTTTTATGTTTTGTTTTGAAACAGTCTTGCTAGGTTGCTGAGAGTCTGCCTCAACTGCTGAGGTTGATCTTCAACCTGCAATCCTTGTGTCCCAGCCTCCCGAGTACTAGGATTGTAGATGTACACCACCATGCCTGGCTACATTTGATCTTAAATTAGCATGAATTTTGAACTTAGTAGCAGTATATATTAAGTAATATTTTCTCCACAATTTCTGTGTAAAATTGTTATTCTGAAAGTGCCCTGCTAAATTATTTGATAGGGAAATATTATGTAAAGGTTTTGACAAACTGCTTAAGTATTATTAAATTTATTTTGAATAACTAATGAAGTTGTCCTAGGTGTCAGGCAAAATTATGGATGCTGAAGAAATAGTGACAACCAGATACCACCGTATCCCCTTTTATATAAGTAGTCAATTTTGCTTTTGAAAACAGTACTGGATTATCCTGATTAGATAGTCTTAGGAATTTTTTTATCCAGAATTGATATTGAGAATAAATTCTGTCTTCTCTTTATTAAATATAACAATTACTGAGAAGTTAAAACCTGTCAAGAGACACTTCTTCTTTGCTTTTATAATACTAAGAGAAATTAATAGTCACTGAACATTTGAACAAATCTCTTCATGATAGAAAAAGCTGTTGTACTAGATACATTCTTTAACTACAGTGATGAGCAGGAAGAAAACCTGCCAATCAAAAATAAAATATGAAAGGTGATCAATATGTTATTTTAAAGGATATTAATTTAATGTCTATAGAAGTGATATATTTTCCATCTAAATGAGGCTTTAGAGGAAATTTTCTTATTTAACACTTCTATTTGAAAGTATTCCCTGAACATATTAATCATAGTAACAAATATGACTAATGAAAGTAAACAACCATTTTTACCCTGAAAGAATATAAAATTAAGTTGGTTCTCCCCTTGATAGTTCTAAATCAAATAAAAGTGAAAAAATAAAGCATGAAATTTGGATAGTTAGTTCTTATGTGAATTGTATTTATAAATCACCAAAAATTTAGAAACTAAAGAGATTTGGCTTATTTCTGCTCCAATTGGAACATAAATGCATATTAATTATTTTGGACAGTCTTTTCCAATACCATTATGTTTTGTTTTAGTTTTATTTTATTTCCAAATTATTGGTTATAGGAAAACAAAATTGCTTTTGGAGTTTCACATGTAGATGCTATTTTATTTATTTTAATATATGGAGATCCCAATTATCGAGAGGAAAATAAATTTAATGGAGAAAACTGCTTGAAGTTTCTGAAGACTTTGAGATAATTTTATCTAACTTGTTTCAGTACCTAGTACTTCAGGAGAAACTAAAATAATATTTGATACTTTTTAAATGATTTTGTTAACATTATGTCATCATATGATTTAGCTAAATCCATGTAATGAAGAAATAGCATTTACTATGCTCATTTTAATTCATTCTATACCTACATTTTGATTTTTTCTATAAATAATCACTTTTATACCATATAAAATTTAAGACCATGAAGTCATTAAATACTTTACTTACTATATTTTAGCTTAATGAGAAATACATATAATTTAAACTAGTTGAATCATTTACCACATATGATTTTGATAGACATTATAGATCTATTCACATATCAAAGTGATCTTAAACATTTAAGGCAAAGGTTTGATATGCCTTCTAAATAATTCCTTTTAAACATTTTGTTCAGCCTTCAAAGGATCAAAAGGAAAAGATATGATCCATCTATCTATTTTTTAGTTACACTTGACTTTTTCATGAAAATAAAATTAAAATGTGAGATGTAGATGAAAAATATTGCATAACAGATTAAAATATGTAAAATTAGAATAAAGCAAAAGCAGTGTACTTAATCCCAGTTTACAAATCTGAACCAAAGCAGAATGTTTTCTGATCTATTTAACTATTAAGTATGAAGAATTCTATCAATTCTAGTGTTGGCACACTGTGTCAGAATTACTATAGATGCTAAAATTCAGTTTCACTGCAATTTAGTCAATACATACATGGTCCTGTTTTCCAGTCCTCCCATTTGAGATGAACTCATTCAGTTTCTTTTACTTCTTGTTACTTATCTATGTTTAGTGCAGTCTTATAAATCCTTGGTTAAATGGAGATATATTTGAGTAAGTGCTTTTAGGAGTGTGGTCAAAGAAAGTAGAAAGAGTACAGGTTGAAATTAAAGCTCAAAGCTCATATCCTTGTATTAAACAGAAAACTCAAATCCTGCTAAAGAAAAGGAATTTCATTTCTCTCTTTCCAATTCACAAAGTTACAATCTGCTGTTTCATAATTCACTTTAATCTTGATCTTGTAATGGTTAGAGGAATAGGGAAATTTTTAAAAAAATAATTGTCAGCAGAATAACCAGACAAAAGAGATTCCAGATTATAACTGCTCAGCTTTGAAATTTTAGGGTATAACCGTGTCCTTAAATAAAAGTTCAATTTTAA
>PVLC010018220.1:20012-32596 GCA_004027655.1 Graphiurus murinus | reverse complement strand
TTTTTTGCAGTACTGGGGATTGAACTCAGAGGCATTCTACCTCCGAGCTATACCCCCAGCCCTATTTTTTTAAATTCTTTATTTTGAAACCGAGTCTCACTAAGTTGCGGAGTACCTCACTAGGTAGCTGAGGCTGGCCGCGAACCCGGATCCTCCAGTCTCAGCCTCCCGAATGCTGGGATTACAAGCGTGCGCCACCACGCCCGGCTTTCCATGTTCTTTAAATCACCTGCAGATATCTTATAACACCTAATACAATGTCAGTACTACATGAATAATTGTTGCACTGGATTGTTTAGGGAATGATGAGAGGAAAAAGAGTCTGTACATATTCGGTACAGAGGTCATTTTTAAAGGTATTTTCCATCCAAGGTTGGTTGAATCCACAGACAGGGAACCCACATACACCGAAAGCCAACTCTATCTGTGTTACAGTGGACAAAGGTAAGAGACTGGTCTTAAATTTCAGCTCTGGGGTCCAGAATTCCTGCTTGTACCAGTGTGCCGTGAAACTGTCAAAGAACTGAGTGGCTATTTATCTTTATCTTTCCTTCCTGGCCTGCTGTTAGATTGGGGGCCCAGGATCTGCTTTTCGTTAAAGATTATCTCCCTGGAGAGAAGGCAGTCTCCTCTCCTTAAGTCTTGGTGGAGGCCAACTGCTTTCCCACAGTCGAAATCTGAATCCTGCCTTTCCCACCGCTCCATTTTGCAACCTTGACTGGCCAAGAGGAATAATGAAGGATTCCAAGAGAGGCTTAAACCATCCCAACTAAGTTGAACAGGTTTCTCCTTCTGCAGGTTTCGGACGATCTCTTTGTCAAACCTAGAAGGAGACTGATCCAGTTCCAAACAAGACTCTAAGTCAGCCGTTCATATCATAACTTTTAGGGGCTCCTGAAAAGTTGAGTGTGTACTAGGGCGTCCTTGGTAATTCAAGCATTTTTTTTTTCTCCGTAAGATACTTTCTACTTTAAGATCCTGGTCTCTTGACTTTTTAATTGATCTTCACTGGGCACTTCACGTTTGGAATGCTTCTCTGTCCCCTTCCGCAGAAATTAATGATGTGTGGGGAAACTTAAATGCACCGAGGGGGCTCCACTTAAAAGAGGCCTACTTCGAGACCTTCTGCAAAATAAACATCCTTTGACTGTATGGCTGCCCGCCCCACCCAAATCCGTCTGCTTTGTACGGTCGAGTTTCACATATTAGAGTTTCTTAAAATAGGACTCACCACTGAAGCTCATTTGGGCTCTGAGATAAAGCCCGAGCCGGGTCTGCAGGGAGCGGCAGGAGCCAGCGAGCTGCGCTGCTGCCGGCCACAGCCTCATGCTGGGCCCTAAATCACTTCTCCAACCCGAGCTAAAAGCATCACCCCTTCTCTGGCACTTTCTGTTTAAAAGCCAGGCTATATTTTTGTTTCCAATTATAGAAGGAGAAAGAGAAGCATCTGGAACTCATTACCGTCCCTTTATTCCACGCCGTAACTTTAAGAAAGCTAAATAAGCTGTCTCTAAATGCCCAGGAAGAGAGGAAGCAAGGGCTGGAGCTAAGCCCTGACTCCCCAGTCCCGCTCCCTGGCACATCTCTGCGGCCACGTTGCAAACGCGTGGAGCGCAGGGTTTATGGCAGGAACTTTGACGGCTTGTCAGCCACTGCAGGGAGGCGGTGAAAGAGTCTACAAGTCGCCCTGCTGCTTGGGCCACTGGCTTCCACTGTCCGGACACCCCTGACAGGCAGCAGGACCCCAGCCCAAAGAGGTCAGGCCGGCTCCCAAGACACCTGCAGGAAAGGCGAGGATCCTGGTTCCAGAAACCCGAGATTCCGGGCACATTAGGAGGAAGCCAGCCTTCCGAGAAGGTGAAGGGTTTCGCCTTTCATGCCACAGGGAAGGAAGGAGACGGATGGGAGACTCCCTGTGGCCTCAGGACCCAGACCCCAGTGTCGCCTGGGCCACCCAAAGCCCTCCCTGGTCCGCTCTCTGTCACTGCCGGGATCGGTCACTGTCACCCTCCCTCCACACGCTGCCCTTTGCCAGGTGATGACAGGTCTCTAAACACCACGGACATGCACGACTGCTCTGGCTGCTTCCGCACCTTCAAGGCCGCGAATCAAACCATTTTGGGGCAGCGCTCCACCATGCTCGATAGTTCAGAGCAAATAGCGCCTTCCTCCAACATGCACCCGAAATACTCCACGCCAAGTGCAAGGGCGGTGTCGGGTCTCAGAACTCGAAAACCCCGAAATACGGCACGTTTGAAATTGGGAAGACAGCAGAAGAAAGTTCATTCTCTTTCTCTCATTTTTCTTTTCTTTTCTTCCCTTTCCTTCCTTCCTTCCTTCCTTCCTTCCTTCCTTCCTTCCTTCCTTCCTCCCTCCCTCCCTCCCTCCCTCCCTCCCTTCCTTCTTTCCTTCCTTCCTTCCATCCTTCCATCCTTTCTCTTTCCTTTTTTGTACTAGGGATCAAACCCTGGAACATTCTACCTCTATACCCCCAGTCCTTTTTAATTTCTATTTTTTATTTGGAAACAGGGTCTCACCAAGTTGCTGAAGGTCTCACTAAATTGCTAAAGCTGGCCTCAAACACGCCATCCTCCTGTCTCAGCCTCCCAAGCACTGGGATTGCAAGCGTGCACCACCACGCCTGGCCTTCTCTCACTTTTCAATGTGAGATTTGTCCATAAAGGAATCCTCTGGCCACCTCCCCTGGAAGCAGGTCCAAGAACCCGCCTGTGATAGATGACTTGCCCTATCACTTCCCAGAAGGGGGAATGTTGCACAGAAAGGCCCAGAAGAATGTGAACCCACAGGACTTGCTATGTCCCCCCAGTTTATTGTGCCTCGGCTCTGCTCACCTTTCGTGCAATCAGGCGTCTGTACCTCTGCCCATCCTTCATAGAAGCTGAGTGCAGTATTGCCGTTTCCTCTGGGTCTTTGGGTCTTCATTGCAGAAAGCTTCCGTGTCACATAAAACTTCACTTAGATAAATTTGTTCTGCTTTTCTCTTGTTAATCTGCAACTAACTTGTGAGGAAAAGATATCACCATTCCTCTCCTACAGTCAACACCAGGTGTACTGCAGAGAAAACCACGAGATCCTCATCTTCACTCAGTGTGGTTTATTTTCAGCTGGTGCCTCTGATATATCTCACACTGTGAGAGTGTATTGGTTTTCTATGGCTGCTGTAACAAATTATCACAAAGACAACACAAATTTATCATTATTATATTGTCATCATCATTATTATTATTATTTTTTTTTTTTTTTTTTTTGCGGTACTGGAGATTGAACTCAGGGGCATTCTACCTCCGAGCTACACCCCCAGCCCTGTCTTTTATTCTTTATTTTGAAACAGGATCTCACTAAGTTGCGGAGTACCTCACTAGGTAGCTGAGACTGGCCGTGAACCCGGATCCTCCAGTCTCAGCCTCCCAAATGCTGGGATTACAAGCGTGCGCCACCACACCTAGCTAATTATTATTATTGGTAGTGGTAGTAGTACTAGTAGTACTGGATATTGAACTCAGGAGCATTCTACCTTTAAGCCATAACCTCCAGCCCCTTTTATGGTTTTATTTTTGAAACAGGGTCTCACTAAGACCTTTCTGCAATCCTCCTGTCTCAGCCTCCCAAGTACTAGGATTACAGGCACATGCCTCCACACCTGGCTCATCATTATTTTACCTGTGCTGAGGATGGAACCCAAGACTTTCAGCCTGCCAGGTAAGCACTCTGCCACTGGGCTACACCCCAAGCCCAACACAAATTTGTTATCTTACAGTTCTGTAATGCCTGACTTCCTGGAGGCTCCAGGAGAGAATCAGTTCCCTTACCTTTTCCAGCTTCTAGAAGCCACCGGCTTTCCTCGGCTCATGGCCCCACCCTTTATCTTTACAGCCAACGACCGACCATACCTTGGTCTCCCTTCTGCCTTCCTCTTCACTTTTAATGACACAGGTGATTATATCAAGCCCACCCAGATAGTCCAGCAAAATCTCCTTATCTTAAAGTCAGCTGATTAGCAACTTTAATTCTATCTGCAGCCTTAATTCTTCTTTGCCATGTAATATAACTCAGTCGTTTAGGATGTGGATGTCTTTCGGGTCTGAGTGGCAACGGGGACACCGTGACTCTCATCAAGGATACATTTCTACCCAACCTTCCTTAGGACACACAAGATTAAAAACTCCTTTTATTACCCCATTGTATTTTTTGCACTGCATGAAGACCTCTTTTACACCATGTAACACACTTAGAGCAGTGTTTGTCAGGGTGTGGGACAAGTAATACTTCGCGTTCAGTCGTTTTGTATTTTAATAAATATGCATCCATTTTCATGTGAATTTGAAAAGCAGAAGTATATCCAATCTGTGATGTAGTCTTTCTTTTGTAATCTTTTGAAGAGTAAGACTCAGGTAAAATATGAACCAGTGGCAAATTTTGTATAGGCCAAAGTAACAAAGAAAAAGAAAGAAAAGAAAACTTATGGGTGGCTCTGCAATAAAGAGAAAAAAAAAATTCCTAGACTTAATGTTTTCCAGAGACGCTCGGAGTTCCTTGAGGGTGGAGATTTGTCGGTCTTCTCATTACTGTATCCCTGGACCCAGCATAGTTCCCAGCACAAAATCATTGTTCAATACATGTTTGTTGAACCTACAAATAAGTGGCTCAAATGACTAACCTCTCTGTTCCCCTCCCTCCTGGGGGCAGAAACTGTGGGGAACAGTGTTTGCACTCCGGGAACCTCACCGGAGCAGGGTTAGAGGGATCGTGAATGAATGAACTGAGGAGGCTCATGCTGAAGGCTTCAGCTGGGATTCAGATTTAGGTCTTTGGCCCAGCATGGTAGAGTATGCCTTTAATTCCAATACTTGGGAAGCCGAGACAGGAGGATCACAGGTTCGAGGACAACCTCAAAATGAAGCAAAACCCTTGATAAACTAGCAAGACACTGTTTCAAAACAAAAAATTAAAAAAAGACTAGGGGTGTAGCTTGGAGGTAAACTGATCCTATGTTCAATCCACAGTCACAGAGAGAGAAAGAGGGAGAGAGAGAGAGAGAGAGAGAGAGAGAGAGAGAGAGAGAGAGAGAGAAATAGGCATTTTTAAATTAATTCCACATTATGGAAATGTAAACAGACAACTGCTATCTGCTTTTTAAGTTATTTAATTGTAATGGAATTTTGCCATAACACATGAGGGCAAAAATCTTAAAGATTGAACATGACTGAGGCCCAGATTCCTGGTAGTGGATTAAGTAAAAATTACACCAAAGCATCGGAACGCAAAAGCTGATAGATACCCAAGACTCCCATCTCTTCCCTCCTGGCTCCTCTTAGGGAAAGTGTCTGGTGTAATGGATGTTTCCTGAGTTCCACGACTCGTGGCTTCTTCACGCATTCAGCGCTGTGGCGGGTCCTCTGTGTACAAACACTCAACTGGGTGTGAAGACCCAGTCACCACTTTGAGACTCTTACAGTTCAGTGGGGGAGGGGCCCACACTTGAACCTACTATTACCATGCAGTTAAAAAGGCTATCCCAGGAACGACAATAGGGCTTGGGTGCATCCAAGCTGAATTTATAGTTAATTAGATGCTAAAGCAAAGAATGTAAAAATAAATATGCTCTCTGTGAAAAAATATAACCGAATCCAAAAATCCACAACATAAACTTTGTAATATCCAGGATAAAAAACAAAAGAAAAAGAAAAAAGAAACAACAAAACCAAAAACTACTCAATGCGTAACAGTTTGGGATGTTTCCATGGGTTCTTGTTCTTAGCTAGTTTTAGAAAAAAAAAAAAATGGTCAGAACTGCACTGCTGCAAGCTTAAGCAAAATTTTATTATTATTGGTAGAAAGGGGGGGCAGAGCAATTAAAACACTGCATCAGAGGCAGTGGAATGCCTTAAAAGTAAGACACTGAGGTTTTCAAATACATACATTTTTGTAAAAATTCATTATCTTTTCCCTCCCACCCTGCTTAGCCAATAGTCTTCTTTTCCCACCAAAAACTGGTACAGGCCCGTTAGCTATCTTTGCTGTGTAAGCCTTTTTTATTAACCTTCTCTGTTCATCTTCACATGGACAGAGAGGTCTGACATCACTGATTAAAATGTGATATTTGGTTAGCAAGGTCAGGAGGCTGCATGGTAGAAGCCCACTGTGGTTTTTTGTTTGTCTTATCTTACTCTTAGTGTGCATTACTTTCCCATGTCCTTGGTGAGTTTCTCAGTGTCTCCTTATCTCTATCCGCTAGAAGTTACTTGTTATATTAAAAACTTGTTTTATAATGACAAAGAGAAAGACACAGGAATATAGTCTTTTAAAGTATGGAGGTTTGGGGCCTATAATTATTTTGTGTTATTAGTGATTAATATTGGGTTAATATAGCTTGCTTTTTCATCTTGTAAGTTTAGTCTAAACTATTGTGAGAGTCTATATAATTCTTTTCTAAGTGCAAGTGTCTGTATTCTTAGCATTCAGTGCTGCTGGGCTAACAGCCAACTTTGAGCTGACCAAGGTCAACCTTGGCTGCAGCTCTTGGCTGAGACAGAGAAAAGGATTTTGTTGTTTTGCCTAAGTATGAAAGCTTGTTCTTATTAGCAATTAATACTGCGCTTATTAACCATCAATACAAGCTCAATCCCCATCACAACGTATGAAGGGCCAATAAAATGTCACCCAGTCTCAAAAGAAAAGACAATCTATGGAGAACAAACCTAGATAGAAAAATTAGAAGATTTGCATTCTAAATCATGTCTTGGGCTATATTCATTAACTTAAAGGAAAATATGCTCCCAATGAGTGAAAACATAGGGAAGCTCAGCAGAGGAACAGAAACTACTTAAAAGAGCTCAATAGTCAGGCACAGTGGTGTGGGGCTATAATCCCAGTACTTGGGAGGCTGAGACAGGAGGATTGTAGGTTTGAGGTCAGGCTCAGCAATTTAGCAAGACCCTCAGCAACTTAGAATCTGTTTCAAAATAAAAAAACAAATAGGGCTGAGAGGTAGAATGCCCCTTAGTTCAACCCCCTGTATCACAAAAAGAAAGAAAGAGAGAAAGAACCAAACAGAAATTCTAGACAGAAAAAAAAAAAAAACAAAACACTATCTGAAGTGAAAAATTCATTGGATGTGCTTAAGATTGGAAAGGAAATGATGCAGAAAAAGAGTCAGACAGATCCACAGAAGTTACTCAGTAAAAAAGATAGAGAGAAAAAAAAACTGAATAATTAATAGTCTCAGGAACCAGTTTTAAAAGTTTGATATACACGCAGTTGGAGTCTCAGAAGGAGAGATGAACCATTAGGCATGGTGGCACACACCTGTAATCCCGGTTCTTGGGAGGCTGAGATAGGAGGATCACCAGTTCAAGACCAGCCTCAGCAACGTAGCGAGCAACGTAGAGAGACCCTGTCTTGAAATGAAAAATCTTTTTTTGTGGAACTGGGATTGGAACCCAGGGACATTCTACCTCCAAGCTACACTCCCACACCCTCAGCTTTTTTTTTTTTTTTTTTTTTTTTTTTTGCAGTACTTGGAATTGAACTCGGGCATTCTATCTCCGAGCTACACACCCAGTTTTATTTTTTATTCTTTATTTTGAAACAGGGTCTCATTATGTTGTGGAAGGCCTCACTAAGTAGCTGAGGCTGACCACGAACCCGGATCTTCCTGTCTCAGCCTCCCAAATACTGAGATTACAAGCATATGCCACCCGGCCCGATCTTTTTTTTATTCTTTATTTTGAAACAGGGTCTCAGTAAGTTGCAGGGGACTTCACTAAGTAGATGAAGCTAGCTGTGAACCTGCAATCCTCCTGTCTCAGCCTTCTAAGTACTGAGATTACAAGTGTGCACCACCACGCCTGACTTGGAACAAAACTTTTAAAAGGGCTGAGGTTTAATTTGGAGGTGGAATGCCTCAGGTTCAATCCCCAGAACCACAGGAAAAAAAAAAAATAAAGGAGAGATGAGAGAAATTAAAACAGAAAAAATATTTTAATAAGTAATAGGTGTCGCTTTCTCAAATTTTGTGAAAGACATAAATATAAAGATTGAAGAAACTCAGGAAATCCTAAACCTAAACGAGATAAATATGAATAAAGAAAAGCATGCCTAGATACATCGTAGCTAAATGCTAAAAAAAAAAAAAAAAAAAAAAAAAAAAAAAAAAAAAAAAAAAAAAAAAAAAAAAAAAAAAAAAAAAAAAAAAAAAAGTAAATAAATAAAGGGGAAATGTCAAAAACAGCCAGAGAAAAATTATACATTACATACAGGGTACAAAGATTTGAATAATTTCTGATTTTTTCCATAAAAAAACTCTGGAGGCTGACCAGAACACAATGGAACAACATTTTTAAAGTTCTAAGAGAAAACCAAATGCCAACCCAGAACTCTATCCCATGGATATATTTTTCAAATACGAACTTGGAAAAAAAAAAAAAAGATATTTTCAGATGAAAAGGAGTAGAACATTCTGCTAGAACTGTACTACCAGAAATATTAATAGCAAATCTTTAGGCTTAAGGGAAATAACAAATATAGAAACTCAGATCCTAAAGAAAGAATGAAGGTATCAACAATGGCAAATATCTGTGTTGATATTATCGATTTGGTAAGGTGGGAACTACATTCCTCCTTCTCTGTATGCATTCCATTACATTTGAACAAAAGAGGAAATTCCATGATGCTTCTGACATAGGAGTGAGGCAGTGACCTTCTGCAGGGCATCCTACAGCCATCGTGGTTACAGATGGTTCTGTGTGGCAGACTGGCACCACGAGAAGATGGTACCACAGTATTATATTGCCACTAAAGAACAGTAGTGAATGGAAATGTTCCCAGTTGGCCGGAATTCAAGCAATGAACCTGGAAGGAGAAGTGGCCAGAGATAGGTGTCTATCCTGGTTTAGGGGCAATGGTGAATGGTTGGGCCAGGTGGCCAGGGACTTGGAAGAAATACAATGGAGAAATTAGCAAAAGAAGGGGAAAGAGATCTGTGTACAAACCTCTTTGAACAGGCACAGAGGATAAGTATGTTTGTGCACAAGAAAGCAAACTTACGTGGGAACATCTTAATAGGCAAGATGACCCATCCTGCAGCTGTCAGTCAAGCTCTTTGCCACCACCCCTTCCTTGTCCTTGCCCGGTGGACTTGTGAGCAAAGCAAACATGGCGGCAGGGATGAAGATGGTGCAGGGACCCAGCAACCTGGGCTTTCACTCATCAAAGCAGAGCCACCTACCAGCACTGCTAAATATCCGACCGCCCAACTGCAGAGAGCTATGGCATGCCCCCGAGGTGCTAGCCCATCACGTGGTGGCATGTGTATTATGTTCTACCACCTACACTGTGGCAGGGATAGCACTTTGGTCTCAGCAGAATTGACACTTTATCTATATATGGATTTGTGGATTTGTGTTTCCCTTTTGCAATGCTTCTGCTCAAACTGTCCTCTCTAAACTCACACCGTGCTTTATTTAGTGCCATGGTATTCCCCACAGCATTGCTTCTATTTTTCCCCCAGTTCTGGGGATTGAACCCAGGGCCTCATGCGTGCTAGACAAACACTGTACCACTGAGCTACATCCCAGCCCCATAGCATTGCTTCTCACAGAAGAGCTTGTTTTTAGCATATGAAATACAGCAATGGACTCATGCTAACAGTCATCCTATAGCAGCTGGCCTGGTCCAAGGATGAGGTAGCCTTTGAAGACCCAGTTGCAGTGCCAGTTGGTGACAGTATTATATGATGATACTGTTACAAGTCGATAAATGGTGCTATTTCTCTCAATAGCCTGAATTTAGATGTCTAGGCACCAAGGGGTGAAAGATGAGTGACTTCTCTTCTTATTACCTTAAAATTTTACCGGGTACTTTTTTTTTTTGCTTCTTCTTCCCATAATTTGGGGTTCTGCTTGTCTAGAGGTTTCTGTTTCCATCAAAGGATACAATAATAGTTATGTTAAACTGGAAGCTGAGACTGGACTCCTCGTGCCAATGAACCATTAGGACAAGGAGGAGACTCTTGCCCTGGCTGGGGTGATGATCCTGACTCCCCCGTGCAGACGGGATGACCACTACACACAAGGACAGAGGAGCAAATGCCAGCAACAGGAGGTCCTCTGGGGCACCTCCTGGTACTCTCATATCCTGTGACAGAAGTTCATGGGAAACTCCAACAAGCCAAGACAGGCAGAACTGCTAATGGCGCCCACCTTTGGGGAGTGATAGATTGGTCGCCCCACCAGGCAAAGAAGCTCGAGGACCACCTGGCATGCTGAGAACAGAAAATGTGGAATGGGCTGTGGAAGTAAGAGATAAATACCATGACCATGATCTCAGGACCAGCTGAAGAAATTGGGATTGTCATCATGATTAGTACTTTCAAAAAAAGACTCAGCTAGAAGTGAAATAGCCCTCTTCCAAATACAGGTCAGAAGACACTCTGCATATCCTCTAGGGAGAGAATTGCGTGTTATCAGTTGTACATCATATTAGGTGAAAGCCTTATTTTTCTGTTTTCCTTATTTGGAAGAAATGGCGACAAGAAGTTTGTGCAGATGCCAAGTAGATGACACATAGAGTGACTGGATTGTTCCATGGACATGGGGCCGCAATCAGAAGGTTCCTAGGAAATGTTCTGCTGAAACAGATGTTTAGAAGCAAGAATGGAGATTTCAGAAAGACCAAGAAATGTGTCAAAAGGAACCCTGTTGGTCAGAGACAAACCTGAGATCAGAACCTAGGACTCAGACTCACACACTCGTCGACTTTCCAAGGCCTTGCATTAATTTTGCCATTGTCAAAGTGACGCATTCCAGACATCGTTTTAGGTATTTGATGTACATGGTCTCTAATTCACTCAACGATCCAGCAAGGAATGCCTTAGAATCCTATTTTCCTGGAGCTCGGCCATATCTGGGGACTTCTCCAAGGCGGCGTGGTGAGCAGCTGCCCGGCAGGGCTCACTGCTGCTTCATATATTTTGCTTGCTGTTGTCATGCTTAGAACATGCTTAGAACCTTTCCTTGCCCACCTCCCACCCCTCTATTAGACGGGATCTTACTGGTATTTCATGCTCCCATTTCAACTCCTATGAATCAAACCTTCTCTGATCCATCCAAACGGACTTTATCCTCCTCACTTTCAACAGATGTTCATAATATATGCCTCCATGATCATGCTGATCACACTAATGACATTATCTACTTCTCCTTTCTACACTTTAATTAGACATGGAACTCCCCTGGGCAAGAATCCTTTATCCTTCATCTTTATATCTGCCACGCCTAGTACAGTGCCTGCCACATCACCAGTTTTCAAGAATGAATGAATGAATGAATGAATGAATGAATGAATATGGGACAGGATATAATAATCTTCCATACAGAGAGAAAACGCCTGGAAATGAACTAAACGCTGCCTCTGCATTCCTTTCTCTAAGGTCAGGAGCACGTTGGACCATCTCTGCAGGAGTTTTCTATCTCACTACTAAATGCATCTTGTTGAATCCGAGGACAAATAACCTCAGGGACCTGGGAGTGAAGAATTGGCTTAATCTCAGTATCTAAGTGAGTTAATGGACCAGAAATCCAGCTGAGCCTCTTCTGTCATTTTGCAAAGAAAATACAGGAAAAGTCTCTTCATAAACTACCTTAAAGGCCAAATATCTATTCCACACAGACATTTTCACCAGCTCTGTATAAAAGATTGAGATGTGTGGTTGAAAACGTCTTCTCTCTCACTGTCCCTGAACAGTTCCTAGTGGAATGGAAACCTGACAGTTAACCAATTAACTTGATTAGAATAAACAGCCAAATTAGATAATTAATGATCATGTTTGCCAAATTTCCACTTCACTGTTTTGCTGGGTAGCTATAGCCTCGAGGCTACAGATACATTTGCAAGCAAATTACCCAATTCTCCTAGTGAATCCTCCTGTATCTTGAATCTCACATCTTCTATTACCCTTTCTGGTTCCTTTCCATCGCTTTTGAAAACAACTAGAGAAAGAGGATGCTCACGATGCCGGGAGACTGACCCTCACACCTGGTTCTAAGAGGGGTCTGGAGTCTCAATTTAGCAGGTCCACCCCGCCCAAGGTCATTGCCTTATACGTCCTATCTTTAAAAGCATCCCAAAAGTGACTGCTGTCTACCCTTTGTCACAGGAGCCAAGAATAGAGGAGGTTGCCTCCTTGGGCCGCATGCTGGATGTAACTTGTTGAAGAATTGCTATCTTTTCCCACATGAATTGCTTCCTTCCGCCATTTTTCATGATAGGGAGAAACCATAGCTATTGCTTCCCCAAGGATCTTTTTGGTTACTACTGGATACATGGAAAGTTAAGTGGCAGAGTATTTCTAGATTTAAAAACATTTCTAATTCGGGAGGCTGAGATCGGAGGATCCGGGTTCGCGGCCAGCCTCAGCTACTTAGTGAGGCACTCTGCAACTTAGTGAGACTCGATTTCAAAATAAAGAATAAAAAATAGGGCTGGGGGTATAGCTCGGAGGTAGAATGCCCCTGAGTTCAATCCCCAGTACCGCAAAAAAAAAAAAAAGATCGGAAGAGCACACG
>PVLC010018220.1:9174-19912 GCA_004027655.1 Graphiurus murinus | reverse complement strand
TCAGGGGCATTCTACCTCCAAGCTACACCCCTAAACCTTTTTACTTTTTATTTTGAAACAGGATCTCGCTAAGTTGCCAAGGATCTCAGTAAACTGCTGAGGCTGGCCTTGAATTTACAATCCTCTTGTCTCAGCCTCCCAAGTTCTGGGATTACAGACATGCACTACTATGTCTGGCTTGCAGTTGCGTGCATGTGTGTGTTATTGAGAATTAAATATAGGGGTATTCTACCTCCAAGCTACACCCTCAGTCCTTTTTAAATTTTGAAACAGAGTCTTGCTAGGTTGCTGATAATCTCAACACATTGCTGAGGCTATCCTTGAACCTGGGATCGTCTTGTCTCGGCCTCCTAAGTACTGAGATTACAAGCCTGTGCCACCACAGCAGCTTGAGAAATTTAATGTATGAAAAAATTTTAAAATGTGAGCCAGGAAATAGGGAATCTCAGGATGGAATGCAGACTGTGACAAAGGAGTCTAACTGTTTTACAAATCTCCAACATAACCTCAGTAGCAGAAAGCATATCATAGTATCCAGAGATTGGCTTCTAAATTCTCTAACAGAAGGAATCAAAACTTTAGAAAAATGAGTGATTCTTGAACCAGATCACCAAAAATACAAGATGACACTGAAGCATCTCTTAGTATTAAGAAAGCAATGAAGTGCTAGAAAAACAAAAAATATGGAATGGTGTCCAAAGGATGAAGAAGCCAAACTAAAAAAGCTCCCAGTGGCCAAAGATGGAACAATTTGAGCAACAAATAAATAATAAAAATTAAATAAATAACAATGTATGCACAATTTACAATAGCCAAACTATGGAAGCAGCCAAGATGTCCATCGACAGATGAATGGATTACAAAACTATGGAATATGTACACAATGGAATTTTATTCAGCCATAAAGAAGAACAAAATCATGTTCTTTGCAGGGAAATGGAGGCAACTGGAAAACATTATGTTAAGTGAGATTAGCCAGTCACAAAGAGTAAAAAAGCATATGTTCTCCCTAATTTGCGGATGCTAGGGAGAAGATGGGGCATAAGAGGGTCTCCAGATGAAAAAGGAGAGATCCTCGAAAGCAAAGAAGTTGATTTAACCGAAGGGGTTGGATGGGGGGGGGCACACTAATGTATATCAAGGTCACTCACTAAACTGAACTTGAGAGGGAGGGAGGGCGAGGGAGTGGGGTGGGAATTTGGGGAAGGGGTCAAATGAGAATTGTGAACACATATATCGTTATCAATCTGTACCTAACAAAGATGTATGCTTACAATGTATGAATAAAAATAAAAATTAAAATAAATAAATAAATAACAATGTAAATTGTAACTCAAAATATAAAATAATTATTATACATGAATCCATGCTAATATAAATACATGATTGAATAAATAAGTAAATAAGAAAAAAGAGATAGATCTTCCTTAAAATAGAATTCTAGGATTGGGGTATAGCTCAGTGGTAGAGTATTTGCTGAACATGCACGAGGCCCTGGGTTGGATTCTCAGCACCACAAAATAAGTAAATAAATTAATTAATTCAAAATATTTGTATGGATAAACCCTTCAAGAGATGTAGCTTAGTTCCAGCTCCCTTTGCTTGAATGTGGGTTAGACTCTGGCTTCCTTCCAAAGAAGAAGTTATGGAAGTATGGGTAAATTCACAGTGGGGACACATTTCAAATACTACATTGGTTAAGTGATCCAGTTTAACATCACCATTTAGAAGACACATTGATAACATGTACTTCCTGAAATGAAATGATTAGAAAGATCTTTCACCTTCATGATATTTTTTTTCCCCTGAAAAAAAAAGCCATAACCCCAGTAGGATCATATGAAAAACATCAGGTAAAACCAAATGTCAGTTCAATAATCCTCAAAACTCAATGTTATTAAATACAGAAAACTGTCTCAGCTCAAAGGAGCCAAATGAGACATGAAAACTAAATGCAATGTGGAATCCTGGATTGGATCCTAAAACAAATAAAGAACATTAGTGAAAATAGTCAGTGAAATCCAAATAGTCTGAAATTTACTTAATAGTAACATGCCAGCGCTCTTTATTTTAGTTCTTACAAATGTATCATGATAATATATGAACATTAAGAGGGGCTGGGTCAAAGGTAGATAGGAACTCATGATGCTACCTGCAACTTTTATGTCAGTCTAGATTTTCTCCAAGTAAAGTTCATTTAAAAATAAATACAGCCGGGTGTGGTGGCATACACCTATAATCCCAGTACTTGGGAAGCTGAGACAGGAGTATCACAGGCTTGAAGATAGTCTCAGCAGACTACTCAGGCTCTCAGAAACTTAGCGAGAGCCTGTTTCCAAGAATGGCGATGATGATGATGAAGATGATTATGATGATAACGATGATGATGGGGGTATAGCTTGAAAGTAGAATGACTCTGGGTTCACTCCTCAGCACCACAATAAACAAATAAATAAATAAATAAGCGCAACTTGTCAAAAGCCAGAGAAGGCACAACACCAAGAATAAACCCCATGGTAAACTG
Organism: Graphiurus murinus; assembly: GCA_004027655.1. Classification (NCBI taxonomy): domain Eukaryota; kingdom Metazoa; phylum Chordata; class Mammalia; order Rodentia; family Gliridae; genus Graphiurus; species Graphiurus murinus. Next base: position 17,388 of record PVLC010018220.1, on the reverse strand, counting down.
CGGGTTTGGGGTGATGATGTGTTAATGAAGGTGCATTAATTGTAACAAATCTGCCATGATGGCAGAGGATATTGATAGTTTGGGAGGGGGTTGGACATGTGTAGGGCAGGGCCTAAGTGGGAACTCTCTACTTTCTTTTTTAAATTGGTGCATCGTAATCATACATCTTTGTTAGGTACAAGCTGATAAAGGCATACATGCACACATTTCTCATTTAACTCTTCCCCAATTCCCGCCCCACTCCTTCGCCCTCCCTCCTTCTCAAGTTCAGTTTAGTGATTGACTTTGATGTGTTTGTGAAAGTACATCATGCTCATTAGGGTGTCTCCCCTCCCCCCATCACCTTCCGTTAAGTCAAATTCTTTGCTCACCTAAGGTTTCTCCTTCTTCATCTGGAGTCCCTCTTATGTCCCATTTTCTCCCTAGCTTCCACATATTTACTTTTTGTGACTGACTAATCTCACTTAACATGTTTTCCAGTTCCATCCATTTCCCTGCATATAACATGATTTTGTCCTCCTTTATGGCTGGGAACTCTCTACTTTCTGCTCAACTGGGCTGTGAGCCTAAAACTTCTTAAAAGTCAAAGTCTGCTACAAATAAATACATGCAGACTTTTACTTCCAGCTATGATGGAGTAACTTCTTAGCAGGTCAATGTTCCCATGGAAAAAAACAACAACTACAACTGCTGATCAGAAGACATAAAATAACCTGTTTGAAGGTGTTAAAGAGCCATGAAAGCTTCCAGGACTTGAGAGAGCAGATCCCAGAAAGAAAGTGCATTGAGCAAACTCAACTTTTTGCATCAAGTTTCCCCAGGAGTATTTACCAATGTTTTTTATGGGGCTGAAAAGCCAGAAAAGCTTCATAAAATCTCATGTGGTATGGGAGACAAAAACTGGAGTGTGGAGACACCAGAGAAGTGAGGTGTTGGGGCCAGAGGTTCAGAGAGGGAGGAAGCAGAGGGGAGAGCCTGGCATTCAGCATCGGCTTTCTATAGAGTGCATCTTCTTCTTAGCAGGTGAGATGCTAGGAAGCCAAGCAGAAACAGCTGAAAGCAGGGCAAAGGTTTCAGTGATCCTATGGTGCTGAAAAAATAAATTTACCTTCAAGATTCACTGAGAAGAAGGAGTCCCACGAAATGGCCTGGTTCTAGAGTGAGCTTCACAAAGACCTAAACATGTCAGTCTTTAGTTTGCTCAGTCCCTGACTGAACTGAGTACTCTTGTCTTGTCTTGCCTTCTCTTCTTTCTTTTCTTTCCGGAGGCAGATAATATCACTTGGAGGGTTATAATTGATTATGATAATGTAGAATAGACAACATCCAGCATTTGATCTATAATTATCAAGCTTACCAAAAAGCGGGACCAAAAGAACAGCTAGACAGTACACCTTTTTATTAAAGCAGCTACCTTTTTATGAAAATAATCTGACACAGATTTTAAAATAGCAATGATTAATATAGTCAAAAACTAGATTACACAATGGAGATTTTTGCCAGAGAATGTGAGTCTATTTTTTTAAAGGATGAAAATTACACAGTTAAGAATTACAATAACTGAAATTAAAAACATACTATGAGTTAAATAGTAGATTGAACACAGCTAAAATAGACTAGAAAGCTGAGAGATAGGTCATAGGAAATATTCTTACTGTGGTAAAAGAGCAAAACAGATGAAAAAAAGTAAAAATAAAGGACACAAAAGACACATAGCATATAGTGAAAGACCTTATCTACATGTAATTTGAAGACCATATGAAGGGATGGTGGCTAAAAATTTTAAAAAATAAATCAAAGACCTCAAATCGGCCAGGCATGGTTGTGTATGCTTATAATCCTGGTACTTGGGAGGCTGAAATAGGAGGATCAAGACCAGCCTCAGCAAAACCCTGTTTCAAAATAAAAATTTGGGCCAGGGGTATAGCTTGCAGATAGAATGCTTCTGGATTCAACCTCCAGTACCTGAAAAAAACTCAAGGCACAGATTCAAGAATCACTACAAACTCTAAACAGATGAGCAAGAAAACCCCTGGGCACATGCAGCTAAACTTCTGAAAGGCAACCTCAAGGAGAAGTCTTTCAAAGTGCTTTAGACAAAATGCATGGCGACTGTCATTTCAACAAAAATACCAAAGACAAGAGACTGTTGCTCTGAACTGTACTTTGTGTCTTCCCAAGACAAAGGTTGAAGTCCTAATCCCTGATGCCATGGTATTTGGAGGTAGGCCTTTGAGAGGTAACCGTATCAAGAGAGTAGAACCTCGTGAATTAGACTAGTGCCCTTATACGAAGAGCCAGGAAGACTCCTCACCAGGAGCCAAACTGGCAGGCACCATGAGCTTCCTCTCGCCAGTCTGCAGAACTATGGAATTAAAGGTCTGTTGTTTAAGCCACCCAGTTTATGATATTCTGCTATAGCAGGGAGCAGACAAAGACATATCACATCTTTTTTTTTTTTTTTTTTTTTTTTTTGTGGTACTGGGGATTGAACTCAGGGGCAGTCTACCTCCGAGCTACAGCCCCAGCCCTATTTTTTATTCTTTTTATTTTGAAACCGAGTCTCACTAAGTTGCGGAGTACCTCACTAGGTAGCTGAGGCTGGCTGCGAACTCCGATCCTCCGGTCTCAGCCTCCCGAATGCTGGGATTACAAGTGTGCGCCACCATGCCCAGCTGACATATAACATCTTTATGGAGCTAACAGGAAAAAAAATGTCAACCGAGAAATCTATACTCAGAAAAAAATGTCCCGTACAAGTGAGAAAGAGATAAAGGAATTTTTCTAATGTCTACTAGCATACTTACATGAAGAAAATACTAAAGGGATTTCTTCAGACAGACAGAAATGTATGAAAGAATTAATGGCCATGGAAATGATAAATATATTGGAAAAACCATATGTGTGTGTTGGGAATAAAATAATAAAAATGTGCCACGTGGTTCCCTATATAGTAAATAAAGATGTATTGCAAAAAATTTCTTCTTTTTTTTTGTAAAGCAAGAAACAAAGAAAAATAAGAAATATGCAACAAACAGTAGAATTCATAGGATGATAGCTATATACACAAATATATCAGTAATTTATAGAATGTAAGAATTCAGATTCTCCAATTAGAAATCAGAGATTGGGCAGCACTTCAGGATCAGTAAAGCAAAACCTTCCAAAGTGTCACTCCTCTGTAAAAGCACAGAGAACAAGAAGGAAAAAAGCACAAAACACAGAAGATGCAAAACTTGCCATAATCTGCTTCGACGGAACTCTGGAAATTAACGACAGGCTTACTCCAGTGTGAGGAGCCCTCGCTCGGGAGAAGCAGCTGCATCTTGACAAGTGAGTATTCTGGTTTTTAACTTGCCCACATCCCCCTGCCCCCTTCTTCCCAGCTCAGAGGTGGCCTCACAACTCAGCAGCCTCCCAGCCACAGGAGCTGTGAAACCCAGCAGCCTGGCAGCCACTGGATGGGACAGAATAGATTTGAAGCCCCCTTTATCTCCCTAAAAAAATTCCCAGAAAACTGTCCCTGAGTGTCCTTTCTGGAAGCTCCTGGAAAAGCCCCACACAAAAGTCTCTTTATTGGACTTGACTCAGAGACTGCTCAGTGTGCATTCATCAAAAATCACAAGTGTTAATTAATTAACATCACAGCTACCTCAGGTGGTAAAACTAGTGCAGCCAAACAGAGACTGTCAAGGAAGGAAGGGAGGGAGGGAGGAAGGAAGGAAGGAAGGAAGGAAGGAAGGAAGGAAGGAAATAAATACGGAATACAGGGATAGAGGCCTTTGAAAAACTCCCCAAATTCATGCCTGGGGCTGCGTGCATGGCTAAGAAATACCTGAGAAAGCCCTAATTTCTTGCCTCTGGCTGCCCTCAAGGGTCTGTGCAAACAGAAGATGAAGGGAAAGGCAGGATTGGAAGCAGTGGAATGTTGAAGGTCTACCCCAGCACAGTCAGAGAGCGCCCCCATCAAGGGTGAGAGGTGTACTGGGTTGAGGCCTTTCAAGAATCCTCTAATATTTAGATGAACATTGAGTTAACTAAGCAGAAGTTTCAGTGGCCATAAAAAAGGATTATGCACCACGACCAAGTGGGATTTACCCCAGAAATGTAAGGTTGGTTTAACATCCAAAAAGCAATCACTGTGATAATACACAGTGTTCTTGGAATAAAAAGGGAAAAGCACATCACAATAAATGTAGAAAAAGCATGTGAAAAAAATCCAATGCCCTTTTGTGATAAAACACTTAAACCAAAAATAGAAAGGAACTATTTTCAACCTGATAAAGGGCATCTAGGAAAAATCAGCAGCTAACATCGTATTCACCAGTGAAGGACTAAATGCTTTCCCTTAAGACCAGGAACAAGCCTAAAGTGGTGCATAACCGTAATCTCAGTTTCTCGGGAGACTGAGGCAGGAAGATCGCAAGTTCAAGGCCAGCCTGAGCAACTTGGTGAGACCTTGTCACAAAATTAAAAAACTAAAAAGGGTTGGGGGTGTAGCTCAGTGTTAGAGCACTTGCCTAGCTGTGTGAGGCCCTGAGTTCAGTCCCCAGTACCAATAAAGAAGGAAGGAAAGAAGGAAAGAAGGAAGGAAGGTAGGAAGGAAGGGAGGAAGGAAGGAAGGGAGGGAGGAAGGAAGAAAAAAAATCAGGAACAAGACAAAGATATTCATTCATACCACTTCTATTCAACATTTTACTGGAGAGTTTAGCCAGGACCATTCAGCCAGAAAATGAAATAAAATGCATCCAGACTGGAAAAAAAGGAAGTAAAGTATCTTTATTGCCAGATAACATGATCTTGTGTAAAAAAAAAAAAAATTCTAATGAATCCATAAGCTATTAGAACTAATAAGTGAATTCAGCAAAGTTGTAGACTGTAAGATCAATACACAAAAGTCTATTGTATTTCTCTATGCTGAAAATGAACAATTTGAAAATGCTATTAAGAAAGCAATTCCACTTACAATAGCATCAAAAATTTTTAAATACAGCCAGATGTGGTGGTACATACTTGTAATCCCAGTACTTGGGAGGCTGAGACAGGAAGATCACAGGTTCACAACCAGCCTCAGCAACTTAGTGAGGTCCTCTGCAACTTAGTGAGACCATGTTTCAAAATAAAAAATAAAATAGGGCTGGGGATGTAACTCAGAGGTAGAATGTCCCTAAGTTTAATCCCCGTACCAAAAAAAAAAAAAATTCTTTTTTAAATATTTAGGAGAGAATTTTACAAAGCAAGTGCAAGATTCGTCCACTAAGAATTATAAAATAGTTTGAAAGAAATAAAAGAAGACCTAAAAACACACAAAGACACCCATGTTCATGGATCAAAATACTTCATATAGTTAGGAGGTATTTCCCTGAATTGCCATAGAACTCAACAGCCCTCCCACAAAAAAGTGATTGAAAAATGGGCAAAGGACTTGAACAGACATTTCTCCAAACACATAAAAAATGTCCAAGAGGTGTAAAAGGCACTTGACATCACTAGTCATTAGGGACATGCAAATTGAAACCATAATGAGATATCACTTCACACCTGTAAGGATGGTTATTATCAAAAAGACAAGTGTTAACGAGTATGGGGAAGGGAGAGGGGTGTAAACAGAAGGAAATACACCAGGTGGTGTGTGCACGTGTGCACATCACTTTGAGTCTCACTACGATGAAAAACTCCATTGCACCAATAAGAGTATTGAAAAGCACAAGTGTTGGTGACGGTAAAAGGGGACACTGTATGCTGTTATTGGGAATATGAATAGGTATAGTCACTAAGGAAAACAGTATGAAGGTTCCTCTAAGGCTTAACAACGGAGCTACCGTAGGACCCAGCAGACCTCTGCTGCGTATGTGTACTGATACACCATTTCCAGAGGAAATGAAAATCAGTACTTCAGCTGGGTGCAGTGGCGAATGCTTGTAGTCTCAGAGTCTGAGGCAAGTGAATCACTTAAACCCAGGAGTTTGGAATGATCCAGGGTGACACAGCGAGACCCCATCTCAAATTAAAAAAAAAAAAATTGCACCTTGTAGAGCTATCTATACTCCAACTTCTATACTCCCATTCATTGTGGTATTATTGACAATAGTCAAGATATGGAAAAAACATATATGCACATTGGTGGATGAATGGATAAAGAAATCATAAATGTACATCTACATCATATATATATATATATGTGATGTAATATTATTCAGCCTTTAAAAAGAAGATCTTGCCATTTGTAAAAACTTAAGTGAGCCTGGAAGATATTAAGCAAAGTCAAATAAGGCAGACATAAAAAGAAAAGTACTGCCTGATCTTACATACATGTAGAATCTTTTTAAAAAGTTGAATCCAAGCCAGGCATGATGGTGCATGCTTGTAATCCCAGTACTTGGGAGGCTGAGACAGAAGGATCACAGGTTTGAGGCCAGCCTCAGCTATTTAGTGAGGCCCTCTGCAACTTAGTGAGACCCTGTTTCAAAATAAAGAATAAAAAATAGGACTAGGGATGTGGCTCAGAGGTAGAGTGCCGCTGGGTTCAACCCCAAGTACCGCAAAAAAAAAAAAAAAGAAAAAGAAAAGTTGAATACATGGAAACAGAGACTAATGTGGTGGTATGGAGTGGGGAGGAAATGAAGGAACATAGACCAAAGGGGAGAAGGTGGCAGGATGAATGAGTGGAGAGGTCGAATGTACAACGTGAGGACTGTGGTTGTAGTGTACACTGAAACTGTGTTGCGAGTGGATCCCAGTGCTCTTACACACCCACACCCACACAAAGGGCAACTGTGAGACAGTAGACATGGTAACTTACTATAATAACCATTTCCCCAAGTATAAATGTGAGTATATTAAAAGATCACGTTGTACACCTTAAATATATACAATAAAAAAATGAAGCCAGGTGTGGTGGTGCACTCCTGTAATCCCAATACTTGGGAGACTTGAAACAGGAGGATTGCAAGTTTGAGGCCAGTCTCAGCAACTTAGGGAGGCCCTTAGCAACCTATGGAGACCCTGTTTCAAAATAAAAATTTTAGTGAGGGCTGGGAGTGACATAGTTTGGACATAGAATGCCCCTGGATTTAATCCGTAGTAAAACACATGCACAAACACACACACACACACACACACACATTAAAAAACAGTCTATAGCCGGGCGTGGTGGCGCACGCTTGTAATCCCAGCATTCGGGAGGCTGAGACCGGAGGATCCGGGTTCGTGGCCAGCCTCAGCTACCTAGTGAGGCACTCCACAACTTAGTGAGACTCGGTTTCAAAATAAAGAATAAAAAAAATAGGGCTGGGGGTATAGCTCGGAGGTAGAATGCCCCTGAGTTCCATTCCCAGTACTGCAAAAACAAACAAAAAAAAACAGTCTATAGATTCAATGAAGTCTCTATAAAAATCACATTTACCTTTTTTTTTCCTTTAATAGAAACTGACAAGATGATCCTAAAATCGGCACGGAAATGTGAAGGACCCAGAATAGCCAAAACAATCTTGAAAAGGAACAAAACTGGAAGGTCCACCCTGTGATTCCAGTACTCAGAAGGCTGAGGCAGGAGGATCACAGGTTCAAAAGCAGCCTCAACAACTTATCAAGGCCCTCTACAATTTAGCAGGACCCTACTTCAAAATAAAAAAGGGCTAGGAGTGTAGCTCAGTGGTAGAATGTCCCTGGGTTCAATCTCCAATAAAACACACACACACATACACACACACACATACACACACACACCAGAACAGTGTGGTACTGATGTAAAGATAGACAAAAATAATTGGAATATAAACATATTATATTATTATAATATATTATATTATTGGAATATAATTGGGAGTCCAAATGAATGCTCAGATTTATGGTCAATTTATTTTTTGACATGAGTCCAAGACAACTAAATGGAAAAATGTTCTTTTCAACAAATGGTGCCAGGACAACTGGATATCTCCCACCTAAAGACTGGATACCCCGTGAACTCAGACTCCAGTCCCACATCACAGCCCAAACAGACACAAAATGGACAACCTATTTTTTTTTTTTTTTTTTTTTTTTGCGGTACTGGGGATTGAACTCAGGGGCATTCTACCTCCGAGCTATACCCCCAGCCCTATTTTTTATTCTTTATTTTGAAACCGAGTCTCACTAAGTTGCGGAGTGCCTCACTAGGTAGCTGAGGCTGGCCGCGAACCCGGATCCTCCGGTCTCAGCCTCCCGAATGCTGGG
>PVLC010018219.1:18473-32490 GCA_004027655.1 Graphiurus murinus | reverse complement strand
AGTGGTATTGCTGGGTCATATGGTAGGTTCACTCCCATTCGTCTGAGGATCCTCCATACTGTTTTCCACAGTGGTTGCACAAGTTTGCAATCCCACCAACAATGTATTAGGGTTCCCACTTCTCCACACCCTCACCAGCAGGTGTTGTTGTTCGTGTTTTTTATGATTGCCATTCTGACTGGAGTTAGGTGAAATCTCAGGGTAGTTTTGATTTGCATCTCTGATTGTTACGGCCTGTTTTAAAAGTGATATTTTCAAGACTTACCAATGAATTCAATTTATATGTGGAAGAAAGAAACAAAGACAGCTCCTAGACTTTTGTCCTGAGCAATTTAGGGTAAATTGTAGTTCCAGAAGCTGGGTTTGGTGGCACACGCTTGTAATCCCAGTGCTTGGGAGGCTGAGACAGGAAAATCACAGGTTTGCCGTCAGCCTCAGCTACTAAGTGAGTCCCTCCACAACTTAGTGAGACCCTGTTTTAAAAAAAGAATAAAGTCAGGCTGGGGGTGTAGCTCACAGGTAGAATGCCCTGGGTTCCATCCCTAGTATTGCAAGCAAGCAAGCAATAAGTAAATAAATAAATATTGTAGTTTCGGCATAATCAGTTTATACCATTAATTTTGATGAGTTTTCACCAATCAGTATGATCATGTTGCTTAAGAGTTTAATCATTTTGTAATATTAAGTAGACTTTGTTCTGTTTTTAAGTCTCACTGGGAAGTTCATTGCAATTTCTTTTTTCCAGAACATAATTAATTAAAACATGCCCTTTTTCCCCAGGGATTTGTGATTGAGCTTCTTCTCACCTTGGAATCTGCAATTGATACTTTGGCTGAAACCATGAAGCATTATGATCTTCTTTCTGCCCTTTCTCAGTAAGACTTTAAACCAGGCAACCTACTGAATACAGAATTTCTGTAGCTAAATATGTATAAGGGATATATTTGAGTATTCTGATATTGGCAATAAGAATACAACCCCCACAAATCAAATGGGTTACCAGTAGCCAGATGGGCCACAGACAGTGAGGACTTCTGGAATGTCCTGGAGCTAATTTTATCAATACTATCTTCCCAGTGTCCAAGAAGTCAGACCCTTTTTCTTGCTGTGCATTCGGGCTCCATGGACCAGCCTTGTTCCTGCCACACTCAGGGTCCTGCTGCTCCCTGGGCCACCCTTCAGGACACCCCATATCTTGCTCCTTCTCCCCAGCACAACCTCTCCTCCCACTTTTTCTGCCATACAAACCCCAAATTGACTAATCCTTTCCTTTTAAGTCCTGTCTCAAATATCACCTCCTAGCTAAGCATTTCAGACACTCCTAGGGCATTGCCAAGTTGTTGGTTTTGGTGGGTTTTTTGTTTGTTTTGGTTTGTGGGGTACCAGGGATTGAACCCAGGGACATTCTGCTTCTGAGCTATACCCCCAGCCCTGTGTTATTCTTTATTTTGAAACAGGGTCTCACTAAGTTGTGGAGGACCTCACTAAGTAGCTGAGGCTGTCCACGAACCTTCGATGCTCTTGTCTCATCCTTTCAAGTACTGGGATTAAAAGCGTGCACCACCACACCTGGCACATTGCCAAGTATTTTATACTTTGGGTTCTCATAGTGTTTTTTCTATATTTCATTTTAATTTATCTTTTTGTACTGGGAATGGAACCTAGGGGCATTCTATGTCCAAGACACCCCAGACCCTATTTTATTTTTTATTTTGAAAAAGGATCTCACTAAATTGCTGAGGTTCTCACTGAGTTACCAAACCTGCAGTCCTCCTGCCTAAGCCTCCCAAATACTGGGATTACAGGTATGTGCCAACATTCCTGGTTTTCTTATATTTTAATAATACCAACTAGCAGGTTATAAATTTATCCATTTATATATGTGTCCTCCATAGACTTCATTTAATATTTTTAGCCTTTTCCATACTCCTGGAACTTGTAGAAGGCATTCAGTAACTGTTACTTTAATCAGTGGTAGTTGGATATTAGGAAGCAGGAGAAATCAAAAATAAAATTTTGATCCAGGCATGGTGGTGTATGCCTGTAATCCCAGTACTCGATAGGCTTAGACAGGAGGATCACAGATTTGAGGGCAGCCTCAGCAACTTTGTGAGGCCCTCAGCAACTTATAAAAACGCTATTTAAAATGAAAAAGAAATTAGGGCTGGGGATGTAGCTCAGAGGTAGAATGCCTGTGGGTTCAAGTCCTAGGACCAAAATAAATAAGTGTTTGAGCTAGTTATTTTAAAATAATGTGCTATTGAATGAAATAGGGACATCAGGACCATCAAGTTTGAGGATAAGACAAATGAGGTTTGCTTTGGATATAATCCATGCCTCCCCTCCAGCTCTGAGCATTCTCAGTGATTACTGTAAGAGAACTTTCTCAGCAAGCCAAACCTCATCCCACCTCAAAGGAAAGAGCCACAGTAGCAACAGTACTAGCATTTTGTTTTGCTACAAAGACAAAACTGAAATTGATTAAATCAGATATGTTGACATGATTTTCTGGTGATAGTCATTGTTTTTCGACTTTCAGGAGTACAGTTAAGGTAGCAAAAGAAGTGGCTGGCTGTGCATTCATTCTCCTCTCTTCCTTTTCTCTTTTTTTAAGAACCTCATACCATGATCCTATAATGGGAAACAAGTATGCAGCTAACCGGAAAAGCACTGGACAACTCAATCTAAGCACAAGTCCCATCAATAGCGGGAGTTATTTGGGATATAATAGTAATGCAAGAAGTAACTCTTTAAGATTAAGTTTAATTGGTGACCGACGAGGTGACCGGCAGCGGAGTAACACACTGGATATAATGGATGGTCGGATAAACCATAGCAGCAGCCTAGCAAGGACTAGGAGCCTTTCCTCACTCCGAGAGAAAGGAATGTATGATGTGCAGTCCACTACTGAGCCGACCAACTTGATGGCCACGATTTTTTGGATAGCAGCATCTTTATTAGAATCTGATTATGAATACGAATACCTCCTGGCTCTCAGGCTTCTCAACAAACTGCTTATCCATTTGCCTTTGGATAAATCAGAGAGTCGAGAGAAGATTGAAAATGTACAAAACAAATTGAAGTGGAATAACTTCCCAGGCCTTCAACAGCTCTTCCTTAAGGGTTTTACCTCAGTCTCTACCCAAGAAATGACTGTGCACCTCCTCAGTAAACTCATTTCTGTCTCCAAACACACGTTGGTGGATCCTTCCCAGTTGTCAGGTGACGTTAATATAATTGCACCTGTGTTGATAGAATTACATCTTAATGTAGTTGAAATGTAAACTAATAATGTTTTGAAATCTACTAATTTCTGCTTTTCTGCAAATAGTGATAGTTTTTTATATGTTAGATAGCTCAAACTATTTGATTAAAAAAAAAGAATTTAGTAATTGAGTACCCCAATAAATGAAACGAAAATGGTTTCTGCAAACCATTTTTTAAAATACCTTTAACTTTTAAAATAATGTGCAATAAAATTGGTTATTGTTTGCTTTTTTTGTTTTGTTTTGATAGGCTTTCCTCTTAACATCCTTTGCTTATTGCCTCACTTAATCCAGCATTTTGACAGCCCAACTCAGTTTTGCAAAGAAACAGCTAGTCGAATAGCAAAGGTAAGCAAATGTTATACTGAAACATAATACTGTAGGGCCATTGTCCTGTAGCTTACCTGAAGCAGGGGATCTCTTTACAGTCCTCTTCCTGTCACTTCTATGTGGAATTTGCATCTAAATATGTATTCTCTTTATGCATATGAAGGAGTTACATAGTCATGTGACTACTGCTTAGATGACAGTGAATGAACTCTTTAATTAGAGTAATGGCTCCTCTGAATGTGAGTCTTTTTCTGCTCTGGTTCCCTACTTTCTCCTCTTCCTGTCAATTTCTCATCTATGCATTTATTCACTACCCAGTATTGACTGAGTGTGGCGGTAGGTGCTGGTAATTCATGATTAGCAGACTAGGCAGAAGACTTGCTCTCTGGACTTGCCTAGCCCTTGGGGTAGAAGAAGTAAGCCACCAGCAGAGTCGGGTAAACATCCTGCCCAGGAGGGGGCAGAACACTTTAGAGCAAGTCCCAGCCAAGCTCACCTGGAGGCTGGGTGCAAGCCCCAGGGTTGAAATTTTCTAGGCAGAAAAAAGTACAAATGCAGAAGCCCTGAGGAAAAAGAGGGCATGGTATATATCTTGAGATTCTGAATGTTCTCTCTCCCTTTATGTATTTCTTTTTCCTTTTAACATTCTTTCTCTTCATCTTCGCTCTCTTCTCCATTCATTCTTTCTTTTCTTCCATGTTTAACTCTTTCCCTCCTATCTTACAGCCATGAAAATAGTACTGTGACTATAGTTAAATCAACTGGTAACTTGTGTTTTAAAGTATCATTGCTTTCTTAAACTTAATTTTAGAAGAATATGATTTGACTCTGTGTGTGTGTGTGTGTGTGTGTGTGTGTGTCACTAGGAATTAAACTAGGGATTGAACCCAGGGGCACTCTACCCCTGTACTACTCCCCAGCCAAGGTTTCTCTGAGTTATGGTGTGCTGGCCTTGAACCAGCACTAGGCACTAGGGATAGAATCCAGGGGCATTCTACCTCTGACCTATATCCCCAGTCCTATTTTATTTTATTTTTTTTTTTGAAGCAGGGTCTTGCTAGGTTGATAAAAGTCTCACTAGTTGCTGAGGCTGTCCTTGAACCTGCGATCCTCTTGTCTCAGCCTCTTGTCTCTCAGTACTGGAATTACAAGCATGCGCCATCACACCTAGATTGACATTTTATATTTTTAATAATTTCCTTAAGAGCAATAAGGAAGTCAGGCATGGTGACACACACCTGTAATCCCGGGTCTTGAGAGGCTGAGACAGGAAGATCGCAAGTGTGGGGCCAGCTTCAGCAACTTAAAGCTTTTTTCTGGGTCAGTCATTGAGTCTTGGGGGGGAAAAGCCTTTTCAGATTGAAAATATGAACAGTTCCAAGGAGTTATATAAATTCACAAGTGATATCCATGCCACAGGAAATGGAGTAAACTGGGGCTGGGGCTAAGTGAATAGCAACCTACTTTAGAAAACGTAGCTAACACACTGAAAAAAAGGACAGGCATTTTCAGTAGAAGGGAACAAGCAAATAACATCTTCTGAAAGAGCTTTTATGTAAGCATTTTTTTTTTTAATAAAGCTGAAATTCAATTAACAAGTAGCACAGTAAATGGAAAGAATAAGTGCACAGAAAGCCAAATAAAAACACTCACCTTTCCACGGCCCTGACTGCGTCTAGTTTATCTCTGAGTGCCACCGTAGTGGTAAAGTCCATTAACAGGAACCAGGGTACGAACCTTTTCATAATCTTGCTAGGTAATATGTAATAAACAACAGGAAAATATTTAATAAAATATGCTGTTGAGTCCATCTAATTAAATTTCTAAATAGATAAGAAGAGATTCCTACATAGTCATTTTTAAAACATATAGTTAAAAAGAATAAAAAATCTTAAATAAAAATGATAAGCCGGGCATGGTGGTACACACTTGTAATCCCAGTACTTGGGAGGCTGAGACTGGAGGATCTGGGTTCATGGCCAGCCTCAGCTATTTAGTGAGGCCTTCTGCAACTTAGTGAGAGCCTATTTCAAAATAAAGAATAAAAAGTAGGGCTGGGGTGTAGTTTGGAGGTAGAATGCCCCTGGGTTCAATCCCTTGTACTGTCCCCCAAAATAATAATAATAGGAGGAGGAAATAAGCCAAAAAAAGTCTCCTATTTTTATTTAATTAATAAATCCAAAGGAATGTTTAGTATTAAGTGAAAAAACTATAATCATTTGAAATAAAATATTGCCTCTCAAAAATTACTATCTGCCTAAAAGCAACTAACTACATATGTAGTATTTGTATGAAGATTTAAAGCCGATACAAAATATATAATTCATTAAAATAACTTTCATTTTCATATTCTAATGATACATCATTAGCAAAATGTTGTAAACAAGAATTTTTTTTCTGCCTATATGAGGAGTTAGAAAGAAAATATAAGGGGGTAAAAATGATGTATGATGGCCTGATTTTGTATTTCAAGAAAATAAAAGGCCCACAGATCCTAACAGGGTAAATGCAAGCAGTTCAGGGTGGTGGCTGGAGTGTGTTGGAGAGCCTGGTCCCTGGGAGTCCAGCCTGTCCTGAAAGATACCTCATCCCCTTGAGAATTAAGCTGTAGGTGTTTGACCACATCAGAGCATGCATGGGAAATCTCCAAATATCTTTCTGTTTTTAAGAAATCAGATATGGTCTTCTGCAATTTATAAATTATTTTTAAGTCTGCTTTCTTCTTGCTGGGCAGCACACAAAGGTTCCCTCTCTGTATGCTTTTAGCAACCTGCAGGATGTGAATTAAATTGATTCCTTAATTATTCCCTCACTTAGAACTGCTGAGAGTAATTTTCTGCCATTATGTGCTTCCTCATTATGCAAATATAAATCATTCCACTGTTTGTGCCCATGGAGAACACAGAATCTCAAAATGAGGCAACACTAATGACAAATATTTTTCTCTTTCTTTTTTTTTTTTGTGTGGTACTGGGGATGGAACCCAGGGGCATTCTACTTCGGAGCTACAGCCCCAGCCCTATTTTTTTATTCTTTATTTTGAAACAGGGTCTCACTAAGTTGTGGAGGGCTTCACTAAGTAGCTGAGGCTGGCCACGAACCCGGATCCTCCTGTTTCAGCCTCCTAAGTACTGGGATTACAAGCATGTGCCACCACACCCGGTTTAATATTTTTCTCTTTCATTATGGCAAAAGTAGCATGCTAAAAAAGTTTGCTATAAAACAATTTCTTTGCATTTTATTTTAACCTGGTGATTCAAAAATTTCAAAATCATAAGACGTTAACCCAGCATTAAAATACAGCATATAGTCCAAGAGATTTTCTCCCTTTTCAGAAATAGCTTTTGAAATATCATTCTTTTAGAAGCCGGGCGTGGTGGCGCACGCTTGTAATCCCAGCATTTGGGAAGCTGAAACAGGAGGATCCAGGTTCGCGGCCAGCCTCAGCTACTTAGTGAGGCACTCCGCAACTTAGTGAGACCCTGTTTCACAATAAAGAATAAAAAATAGAGCTGGGGTATAGCTCGGAGGTAGAATGCCCCTGAGTTCAATCCCCAGTACCGCAAAAAAAAAAAAAAGATATATCATTCTTTTAATTTTTTTTTTTTTTTTGTATTGGGCATTGAGCCTGGGGGCATTCTACCTCTGAGCTACACCCCAGCCCTATTTTATTTTTATTTTGAAACAGGATCTCAGTACTTGCTGACTTTCTGAGGCTGTCTTTGAACCTGTGATCCTCCTGTCTCAGCCTCCCAAGTACTGGGATTACAGGCGTGTGCCATCAACCAAAGTTTTCTTTTATCTTCCTATTTTTGGTTTTATGGATTAAAAAACTAATGCATGAAATCGACTGCTTTTAATGATTTTATTAAATTAACTTTTGTTGAGCCCTGTTAATAGTCTTGGCAGCCCTGCATACCTTTATCTCGGACACATCCAGCACTGTGTTCTGAACTTGAACCCTTTCACATCTATTAAATACTTTTGTTTTGTGGTACTGGGGATGGAACCCAAGGGCCTTATACTTCCAGGCTACATCCCCAGACCTATGTTTTTTTGTGTTTTTTTTTTTTTAATTTTTATTTGGAAACAGTCTCGCTAAGTTGCTGAGGCTGGCCTCAAACCTACCATCCTCCCATTTCAGCCTCCCAAGTACTGGGATTACAAGCATGCACCACCACACCCCGCTATTAAATACCTTTGAATCAGATTATCAAAGTAAAAGTCAGGCATACTCATGTGAAAGTTAAATACATGTATATTAAAAAGGTACTGCTCTAATTTCCTTACTAAATGCTCTAAAGCAGTTGTGCAAATATATACGAAACATCAATAAGAAGAAAGACTAGGTAAGGAAAATGAGCAGAAGAAAAGGAAAAGCAGACATTGTGATGGACGAGCGGCACCCTGCTCTAGGTCTAGATTGTTCAGGTACCTTCCAGAGGAAGCCAAGGAGCATCCTCACCAAAAACCAAGGAAGAAACAGACCGAGAAGGTGTGTGCCATCAATAAGATCCCCTCAAACATTTGTTGATGGAGATTCCATAGTACTGTATGGGGCAAACTCAGTATGGTCTGGAGTGGTTGACCAAGGGTCTCAGAAGAGCAGGCTGGGTGCAGCCTGCAGACTGTCACCCAGTGGAGAGGAAGGACTCAGTTTCACCAGCCCTCCATTGAAGTTCTCTGTGTCCCCCGTTTGGCTGCTCTCCCCAGAGACTCTGGACTCTGAGACTGAGGCATTTCCTGTGACACACCACCCTGAACCTTCTGAGAATCCCCAGGTTGAGTCTACCTGTTTGGGTCCTTGTGCACTGAAGCACATGAATGTGACAAAACACTTACAAAACCCTGTGTGGGGTCATCATATGGAAGATGAGTTTTTAACAAGGGCAGCTGTACAGGGCATCAGACTGAAATAAGCCATAGTATGTGCTACCAACAGAAGTGTCGTACATCAGCCTCTTTCCATTTTGTCTATTGTTATTCTCTTAAGAATGCCTTACTCTTTTTCCTTCTTTAACTTTTCTACTGTACTGAAAGAAAATACATTGAAATTTTAACTATATATCTAAGTAGTCTCATTAAGTAAATATATTAGCATAAAAACAAATTTAAGCTTGCATCTTTATTTTAGGTGAATGAAAGCATTTTGTTTATTCCCTAGGTTTGTGCAGAAGAAAAGTGTCCCACGCTTGTCAACCTGGCTCACATGATGAGTTTGTACAGTACACACACGTATTCCAGGGACTGCTCGAACTGGATCAATGTAGTGTGCAGATACCTGCATGACTCCTTCTCAGATACTACATTCAGCCTTGTAACTTATCTTGCAGAGGTAAATTTACACATTTCTGTTTTAACTGCACTATGGCAAACTTTCAAATGGATTTACCTCTAGAAACAGTACTGTGGTGCTAGCTATTCTCAGTAGTCTTTGAGGGTGAATATAGATAACATTTTGTTGTTGTTTGGATACTAGTGATTGCACCCAGGGACATTCTGCCTCTGAGCTAGACCTCCAGCCTTATTTTATTTTGAAACAGGTTCTCACTAAGTTACTGAGACTGGCCTGGAACCTGCTATCCTCCTGTCTCAGCCTCCCAAGTACTAGCATTACAAGTTTGCACCATGCCTGGCTTAGAGATAGCATCTTTTTTTTTTTTTTTTTTTTTTTTTTCTCAGTACTGGGGATTGAACTCAGGGACATTCTACCTCCGAGCTACACCCCCAGCCCTATTTTTTATTCTTTTTTGGAAACAGTGTCTCACTGAGTTGCAGAGTGCCTCACTAGGTAGCTAAGGCTGGCCGTGAACCCGGATCCTCCTTTCTCAGCATCCCAAATGGTGGGATTACAAGCGTGTGCCACCACGCCTGGCTCTTTATTTTGAAACAGGGTCTCAATAAGTTGTAAGGTGCCTCACTAAGTAGCTGAGGCTGGCTGCGAACCTACGATCCTCCTGTCTCAGCCTCCCAAGTACTGGGATTATAAGCATGCACTACCATGCCCAGTAATAGCATCATTTTAAAAAGAAGAGTATAGATAATTTAAGTAGAAAGAAAAATTTTTCTAAAGGTGGGGTTTTGTTTTTCATTTCTGGTATCTATTTCCTTATTCACTGTCCTTAAGTGACATAAAACTAAGTAATATTAATCTCCCCTTTATTTAAAATGAAAATTGATTTTTAGCAGTCATGATCCTAAAAAAGGTTATGATTTTTGTTTCTACAAAATTAGTTCTTTGCTTTGAAATCCTTTCTTGACATGCAGAAACCTGCACAGATATTTTTCAACATGCAAAGACATTTCTGCTGGGTCAGTTTTTATTTTGATGAAACATTCATTTCTTATCTAGAATATGATTTTGAGAGGTTAAAAAATAGAATTATAAAAAGTAGCCCTAGAATTGCATAAAAACTTATTATTTGTTGGTGCATCTGAAGTAACTTCATGCCTAGGAAAGTAAATTACCAAGTAAATAGCCACAAGGAGCTCAAGTAGAAGAAATTCTGAGCCACTAAAATATTTTTTGGCTTAATTAATAATCCTTCCATTATCACTAACAATACTAGGAAAACTAGTTAAATGACACATCTTTTCTCTGCCCTGCAAACTCTTTGAGGTAAGTCGTATTGCTCTTTTACACTTTAAAGATATCAAGGCTTAAGCTGGGCCTGGTGGCATATGCCTGTAATCCTAGTACTTAGGAGGCTGAGACAGGAAGATCAGAAGTTGGAGGCCAAACTGGGCAATTTAGTAAGACCCTGTCTCAAAATAAAAAATTAAAAGGGTTGAGTTAGTGTAGCTCAATGGTAGA
The DNA here is from genome assembly GCA_004027655.1 of Graphiurus murinus. Classification (NCBI taxonomy): domain Eukaryota; kingdom Metazoa; phylum Chordata; class Mammalia; order Rodentia; family Gliridae; genus Graphiurus; species Graphiurus murinus. Next base: position 22,080 of record PVLC010018219.1, on the reverse strand, counting down.
ACCCCTCCTAGGTTAAATTTCCAATATCATACACACAAAAAAGGAAAAAAATCAAGGCTTAGACAGGCTTAAGAAACTTGTGTAAGATCTCATGGCTGGTGTGAATGAATTGTGGGTAGTTCATTATTCTCCAGTGATGGTGGTGCAGTGATGATTTTTCTCTTAACCTAAAAAAAAAAAAAGATAATTAGCTTAATTAGTTAAAGAAATAAAACACTGCCATTATTGAAGTCTCTTTTCTCAGCCAAGGAAATAATAAGAGACACATATTTCATTTGTCTCTGGATTTCTGATAATCCAACCACAAACTCATTGGTTAAGTCTATTATGTTTTTCAACATCATGACTGTAAATGCTGGTTTTGTTCAACCTGACTAAAGTCTGCTTTTCAATATTACTTTCAGCTGTTGGAGAAAGGATTGTCCAGTATGCAGCAGTCGCTACTACAGATCATCTACAGTCTTTTGAGTCATATTGACCTGTCTGCAGCCCCAGCCAAGCAGTTTAATCTGGAGATCATAAAGATTATTGGCAAATATGTACAGGTGAGGGACCACAGAACTTACATACAGCATTGTTCAATTCAAAACAGTGTATAATCATAAAAACTCAGAAGCACCCTAACCATCCAAGAGTAGAGAACACAAATCGTGCTTTCAGGAATATTTACTGCCTAGGAAATGTTCTCAATATAAATGACAAAAAGCAGACTCTGAATGGTAGGATTGGTATGATTCCTACTTTTGATTTTAACAATTGCATATATAAGGCTATATTTCAGCATCTGCTGGAAGCAAAGTACATACACCAGTGGCAGCGTGACCACCTCTGGAAACAAGGATCAGGACTCACTGCTTTTTGTTTCTTTGCACCTTCTGTTTGATAACCAGGATTGACAAAGTTACAAAATCATTTTACTAATATTTTATGAAGAAAGATGATAAAGGTTATAGGAATGACTTAAAAGTAGCTTCAGCGGGGTTCAATTTCCTCCTTTCTTAGTCTATGAACAAATATTATTCCTAGGAACAGTATCATTTCTAGAAACAGAAGACCTCTTTAAGAGTCCGTATTTCTTTGTTGTTTGTTATGTCTGATATAAAGTGCCAGATATCTAGAAAGCAGAAAGTCAAACTTGGTTTAAAGTAAATGATGACAAGTCACCCTGCAGACACTGAACTTCACCCTTTCTCATCTGTTCAGAGAGGCACTGCTGAACAGGGCAGTAGCCTGGGTACAACTTATCAAAGAAACAAGCTTTTTAAGAGTCTTTACAGATGAATATTTTTTGTTTGTATTTGCTAGAGCAAAATTTAAAATCAGAAATACTTAGCCGGCAATGAGTTAGTGTTCTAGTTCATATGTAAAAATAATAAGACCATGTTAAAACGTTCACGGGGCAGGGTGTGTATCTCAGTGACAGAGCCAGTGTGAGGCCCTGGGTTAATCCCCAGCACCAAAAGATTCCTCTGAAGATCAATCAATAATCTCAAATATTTAAAAACTTGAAATTCTTTGACGACCTCTCTGTGTTATCCTTCAGTAGCTAAGTAAATAACCAATAATAGCTAATCAAATAATTATATTTTTTTCTAAAGCACATTTCTTTTTTAATTTAAATTTATTTCTGATACATAAAAACACAAAAATTGTACATATTTATGGGGTACCATGTGATATTTTGATACATATATATATCATGTAATATTTAAATCGGGCTAAGCATAATTTATCTCCATAAACATTTATCTCATTTTTATATACTTTTATTGGTATGTTGTAATAGTACATCATAGTGAGTTTCAAAGTGATACATACATGCACAAGGCACTTGGTGTGTTAAAGGTTCAAGAAATTAACTTATCAAATACTGTATTTGCTAGATCTCACACAGAAACATATACCACATTGAATTACTAATTTATGAATCATATATACATTTCTTTTGTCAGAACCACAGCTTGCCTGCCTGCCCACTGAGCAAGCAAGTAACCAGAGGGACTGTAGATTTGTGGCTTAGTGCAGTTCACATTCCCTGTCTGTTGTATGAAGCAAGATCATATTTAGCTAATAACTCATCAATTCTGCCTTATTGAAATACTAATATTTTAGAGCTGGATGCAGGGGTGCACTCCTGTAATCCCAGCTAGTGGGGAGGCTGAGGCAGCAGGAGGATTGCAAATTCAAGGCCAGCATGCATACGGTAAACTTAGCAAGACCCTGTCTCAAAATAAAAAAATAAAAAGGGCTTGGGGGTGTAGCTCAGTGACATAGTGCTTGCCTAGTTGTGCACGAGGCCCTGACTTTGAGCCCCCATACTGAAAAAATAAACATTTTACATGATTGAGCTCCTGATAATCATTTACATTTAGAACACAGCTGCCAATATGATAGATAAAGCAGTCTCAGCATTTTACAATTCCCAGAGCTTTTAATTATTTCTGTTCAGAAAAAAAGATGATTTCTACTTAGTCATAACTTTGTTAAACTAAACTGTAATGATGCTTAGAATGTTGCAATAATTATATGGGCCTTTTATTACAATTAAGTATTTTGTGTTTTAGGTGTCTTTATATCAACATATTGACTAAATTTCATAACTCAAGTCTGCCAGAGACTTTGCATTTTCTTTTTTTGTGTGTTTGGATTTCTTTTTGTTTGTTTATTTCAGTGGTTATTTTCTGGCATTTGATGTCAACTGTGAAAGAATATAAGATAAGGCTGAGATGTGATTTGGGAACCATAAATTTTTTAAAAAGTAGGCCTTTCTATCATTCTTTTTTGTAGATGGTAAAAGAAAACAATTATAAATTCTTTGAGACACACATTCTTCTCCACATACACAACTATCATGTAAATTATTCTTAAATAATGTTGATGGTAATATACAAAACTGAGAACCAGGTATGGTGGCACACCCTTATAATCCCAGTACTTGGGAGGCTGAGACAGGAGGTTTGCAGCAAGCCTCAGCTACTTAATGTGGCCCTCCATAACTTAGTGAGAACCTGTTTCAAAATAAAGGAATAAAATAGGGCTAGGGGTGTAGCTCGGAGGTAGAATGTGCCTGGATTCCATCTCCAGTAACACTGCCCCCCCCCCCCCAAAAAAAACCACCTGAGAAAAGCAGAAAAATAACTCACAAAACATAGCCACACTGTAGGGAAAAAACTCATCCTATCCAACTCAGTAATTTCTGAGAGCGTCACGTTAGCATAGTACTTGGGGCCTGGCTCATCAAAAATCAAAGTCCAAATATGTTTTAGTGTTTTAATATATTTACATGTAAAAAAGAAAGTATACATTAATTTTTTTTTTTTTACCTGTAAGAAAGAATATTTAAATTTTAAAGTTGGGCGTGGTGACCCATGCTTATAATCCCAGTACTTGGGAGGCTGAGACAGGAGGATCTGGGTTTGCGACCAGCCTCAGCTACTTAGTGAGGCCCTGTTTCAAAATAAAGAATAAAAAATAGGACTGGGGATGTAGCTCAGAGGTAGAATGCCTCTGGGTTCAGCTCCCAGTACCAGGAAAAAAAAAAAGAGAGAAAGAATTTTTAAATTTTAGTCTTAAAGATATAAACTTCAAAGCCAGGCGTGGTGGTGCA
>PVLC010018219.1:0-18373 GCA_004027655.1 Graphiurus murinus | reverse complement strand
GGATCCGGGTTTGCGGCCAGCCTCAGCTACCTAGTGAGGCACTCCGCAACTTAGTGAGACCAGGTTTCAAAATAAAGAATAAAAAATGGGGCTGGGGGTGTAGCTTGGAGGTAGAATGCCCCTGAGTTCAATCCCCAGTACTGCAAAAAAAAAAAAAAAAAAAAGATATAAACTTCATTCACAGAAAGTTCACATGTATGCTACTACTTTGTTTAGCACTAGTGCCAGATTACTATATTAGACTTTCCAAATTATAAATCAGTTATTGGAAGAAAAGGAAAATATTTTTATTTGGAAGCATTATTAGATCTAATAAACCTAAAAGTACCAATAATAAGTTAATAAGTTGTGTTTTCTTTCCTTTTGTAACAGACCTTCTACAAAGAATCTCAAAGGAAAATATATCATTTTTCCAGGTGTTTATTGTAGAAATAGTATTTTCATAGTCTACAGTATATGTTACATTTTTTTCTTGGTTCAGTATGCATTTGTAACTTTTATATGTTAATTATTTTTTTAAACCAGAGTCCTTATTGGAAGGAAGCCCTCAACATACTAAAACTGGTGGTGTCACGGTCTGCAAGTCTTGTCGTCCCCAACGATATCCCTAAGACCTATGGAGGAGATATGGGTTCTCCTGAAATATCCTTCACCAAAATTTTTAATAATGTTTCTAAGGAGTTGCCCGGGAAGACCTTAGATTTTCATTTTGATATCTCTGAGGTAAGATGCTCAGGAATTGATAAAGGTCCTCTAGTAGAACTTTCCGTTCATTCATTCTCTCATCCCCCAAATATTAACTGTGCATGTCAGACGCAGTGACAGGTGTTCTCAAACACGAGGAGCGTGCAGTGGGGAGGAGGAAGCTCACCGTGTCCTGAGGAGACAGGCGGCTAAGCACTGTGGCAGGTGCTAGGCTGGAAATCAGTTAGCTGGGCTGCAGAGTGTGCACTGACAGGTGTGGTCTCAGAAAGGAGGTAACCCTAGAAAGGCCTGCATGGCATTTTGGACAGGGAAAGTTAAATCCAGTGAAAAGAGGTCTGTGTGTTGTAAAAAACACAGTTTAATAGATATTAAATCTGAGTTGTGAGATCAAAGGCGATTTTTATCTTTTTATAATTTTTTAGCTTTCTACAAGGAGGATATATTTTATAGTCATGAGGGGAAGGGGAAATAGGAGTATGGGCTTTGAAGAAAGCAGATTATATTTATAATAGGAAAATACAACCAAGTGTGATAGCACATACCTGTAATCCCAGTACTTGGGAAGCTGAGACAGGAGGTTCACAAGTTGGAGGCCAACTTCTGCAACTTAGTGAGGTCGTCAGCAACTTAGACTCCATTTCAAAATGAAAAATAAAATACAGCTTGGGGTGTAGCTCAGAGGTAAAATGCCTCTGAGTTCAATTCCCAGTACAAAAAAAGAAAAGAAAATGCTCTCTGATAATCTCAAATATAAAAATTATTATTTCAAATAAAGTCTCTTGATGGAAAAAAAAAATCACAATCTTTGATTTTTGTAACATGTACCTCATGCTAAGTAATCTTCTGTTTTTTGGTTATTTGTAGAAAACATCATTATAGGTGCACTGTTAACCCTGCAGGTTTCTTTAATGTTGAAATATCTGCAGCAACACCTTTGTTTCTGTTTAGACACCCATCATTGGAAATAAGTACGGTGATCAGCACAGTGCTGCAGGAAGGAATGGGAAACCAAAGGTGATCGCCGTCACGAGAAGCACCTCCTCCACATCCTCAGGTTCCAACTCCAACGCCCTGGTCCCTGTCAGCTGGAAGAGGCCACAGCTGTCACAGGTACAGCAGGAACGGCAAAGCTGAATACTCACAGAAGAGCCAGTTTTGCTTTACAACAAGAACTTGAGAATTCGTCTTCTTTTATCAGCAATGCTAACATTTGGATTTCTCCTCTTTAGCGAAGAACAAGAGAAAAGTTGATGAACGTGCTTTCTCTCTGCGGCCCAGAATCCGGCCTCCCCAAGAATCCATCTGTGAGTAATCTTGAAGGCCTCAAATGCATGAGGGAAGGCCATGAAAAGCGTGTTATTCCATGGTGCTCCCCGTCTCCTTCTTGGCTTTTCTAACATGGCTGTGGTACTATTAAGAATGAAAAACAAGCCGGGCGTGGTGGCACACTCTGGTAATCCCAGTACTAGGGAGGCTGAGACAGGAGGATCCGGGTTCGTGGCCAGCCTCAGCTGCTTAATGAGGCCTTCCACAACTTAGTGAGACCCTGTTTCAAAATAAAGAATAAAAAAAATAGGGCTGGGGATGTAGCTTGGCGGTAGAATGCCCCTGAGTTCAATCCCCAGTACCACACACACAAAAAAAAGAATGAAAAACATAACTTCTTATCTGTTATGATCCCTGGCAGTTATGCTAATCAAGTATTCAACTCATTAGATGTGAGGCTCTGAAATCATCACAGGATGAGGCCGCAGTGGCTCTTAGGGTGCTGATACCTCATAGCAGAGAGACAAAGCTGACAGACGGGTGGCCTTTTTTTCTTTTTCAGGTTGTATTTTCGTCTAATGAGGATTTGGAAGTTGGTGACCAACAGACTAGCCTAATTTCTACAACAGAAGACATAATTCAAGAGGAAGAAGTGGCCGTAGAAGATAATAGCAGTGAACAACAGTTTGGCGTTTTTAAAGACTTTGACTTTTTAGATGTTGAATTGGAAGATGCAGAGGTAAGAATGTGGGCTTTCTATGATATTTATAGAGTAATTATAGTTGTATCAGGGTTTGACACAGGATTTTTCCTTATCGCAATGTAACATCACAAAGGTAAAAAAAAAAAATATCTAAATTAGGAACTAAATAATTAGTCAGTAGCAGAATAAGTCTGAAATAAAAAAGGAATCATCCAGGTTTTCGTCTTTTAAAAATACAAAGTTCAAAGCCAGGTGTAGTGGCACACGCTGGTAATCTCAGTACTCCCATTGGGAGGCTGAGACAGGAGGATGGCAAGTTCGAGGCCAGCCTCAGCTACTTAGTGAGGCCCTGTTTCAAAAATAAAGAATAAAAAAGAGGGCTGGGAGTGTAACTCAGAGGTAGAATGCCTCTGGGTTTAATTCCCAATACCAAAAAAAAAAAGAAAAGTTCAAAAAAAAAATTTTTTTTTTTTTTTTTTTTTGCGGTACTGGGGATTGAACTCGGGGGCATTCTACCTCCAAGCTACACCTCCAGCCCTATTTTTTATTCTCTATTTTGAAACAGGGTCTCACTAAGTTGTGGAGTGCCTCACTAGGTAGCTGAGGCTGGCTGCGAACCTGGATCCTTCGGTCTCAACCTCCCAAATGCTGGGATTACAAACGTGTGCCATCACGCCCAGCTTCAAAGATTATTTTTTGGATATGCCTAAATATAAATGTTTTGCATGAGTTGTATAAATTAATTTACAGGAAAATAGTTTAAAATTTTATTAAAATTGAGCGAACATAGTTTTAAAGAGGGTAGAATTTGTCACTAAGTTGACTCTCCAGGAGGCTTTGACTTTCTAGAAGTCCTCCCTCTGACAGATGACTGAGATTCTCCCCATCACACTCCTAATCGCTTTATTCTTCTTCGTGTGTGTGTGTGTGTGTGTGTGTGTGTGTGTGTGTTTACTGGGAATGGAACCCAGGTGCATTTTACCTCTGAGCACTCCTAGCCCGATTTTATTCTTTTAGTTTAAAATAGGGTCTCACTAAGTTGCAGAGGGCCTCACTAAGTTGCTGAGGCTGGTCTCGAACCTGTGATCATCTTGTCTCAGCCTCCTAAGTACTGGGATTACAATCATGTGCCACCATGCCTAGCTCTAGTCACTTTCTTCTTGATGACATGGTTTACTCTCCCCAGTGCCTCTTTTCATATGATACACAAGGGGCTTTCTCCTCTAAATTGATTCCATCTAGATTGTATTGAGATTTGTGTCCAATTATATGTTTTCTAAATGGAACTTCAAATGCAAAAAGCAGATTTATCAGCCCACACAGATAAGCTAGACCTCAGTGAGAGCTTGGGTTTGGTGTGGCTCCACAGGACTCCGGCTGTGGATCGGCTCCTCTCCAGGCTCTGCCTCTCTGCACAGCACATTATGACCTCAGACAGCAGCAAAACGTCACTGCCGTGCAGGAGCTTACATCCCCATACAGCAGTGTTCAGTGGAAGTGAGGGTCACTCCCAGAAATGGCAGCAGAAAAGTAAAGAAGTTGCTTTCCTAAATGCTCCTCAGCAAACTTCTTGTCACATCTCATTGGACGAAGTTGAGACACGTGCCAATTTCTGAAATGATCACTGTGGCGAATATAGGACTGCCCTGTTATCATGGGCTACTAGGCACCCATTTCAGTAGCTGAGGTCACTTCCCTAAACCACAACCTCTTTAAAGACTCTGGAAGTTTATGTCAAATAAGTCAAAAAATTGTACATTGTAAAGTTGCTACAAATATCTATGTACAAGGAGACCACAATGCCTTAATACTCAAGCATGGTGGTATATGCGTGTAATCTCAGCTACTCAGGAGGCTGAGGCAGGAAGATCGGAAGTTGGAGGCCAGCCTGGGCAACTTAGCTGAGACCTTGTCTCAGAATTAAAAAGGGCTGGGTATGTAGCTTGGTGGTAGTATTCTTGCCTCGCATGGGCAAAGCCCTGGGTTTGATCCTCAAAAAAATACTATTAGCAAGTATCTACACCATGCTTTTATATATTTTTTCTAAAGAATTGAAGCCCACTCAGCCAGTACATATTCATCAGCTCTCTTGAGGGGGTATTTCCTTTGGCTCTAACAGGTGTTGTGGAGGAATGAAGGTACTGACCTGTGCCATATCAACCTGCTGGCTATTGATAGACGAGTTTAGGGACATGAGTTTCCCTCCTCAATGTACCATAACCTGCCCTGCAGATGTGAGGACAAGAGCACATGCCTGGGAGTCAGACAGATGCCTTCCCCCTAGTGCGGGAGCTGCAGAGCTTCTGTGTAATAATATCTCTCCATTTACAGATTCCTAGAACCCCAAGAACAAGTAAATCTTTTGATACTAACCACACTTCAGGCATTTTACATGACATCCAAGTACATACTTGGAAAAACCTTTCATATAACTTTCAAGAATAGGCACCCTTTCTGTCTGTGTTGATATACTGGTATTTTCTACTTTCTATTCTCTCTATCTCTCCCTCTCCCTCTCTCCTTTCTGTTCCTTCTAAAAAAGACAGATTGCCACCATCTAAAAGTGAGTTCACATTCATCATTTGAAAATCATATTGTAGGAAACAAGACAGGCTTATACAGCCAGGAGAGACAGTGGATGGTTTTAAGAGGCCTGCTGACCTGCCCCAAAGCCATGATCGGCTTTTAGATTCTTCTGCAGTTCCTTGATGTTTTCAGTTCAGAATTTAAATTTCTAAGGGCAGGCTCATGACATTTTGGTAATGGTGAGGTGGTTGTTTTCTGTTTGCCTTTCTTTCTTTCTTTGCCTTTTCTTTCTTTCTTTCTCATTGTAAATGCTTTCCAGTTCATCCAGTACTCTAAAACGTCAGTAGTAATAAATAGGTTTTCTAGGAGAACCTTATCCAGAATATATTGAAGATGCTTATTTTCGTTCTGTCTTTAATTCAAGTCACAGTCATCTGGGAGAAGACGTAGGGGTGCTAATTTATACCTCATAACTAAGGCAAACAGAATAATACGGATTTTCTAAAACCTTGAATATAGTCTTGCTTAAAAAATGGTAATAGGAAATACCTTGCTAAGAAACAAGCTTCAGCCAGATGTAGTGGCCCAGTCCTATAATCCCAGTACTTGGGAGGCTGATACAGAGACTCTCAGCAATCTAGTGAGATCCTGTTTCCAAACAAAAAATAAAAGGCCTGGGAGTGTATCTCAGAGGTAGAATTCCCCTAGTTTCAATCCTCACTACCAAAAAAACAAGAAGGAAAAAGAAACAAGTCTCATTGCTAATGCACCTACTAAATTATCCCCCGCTCTGGGTATAGTGGCACACACTTGTAATCCTAGTACTTGAGAGACTGAGACAGGAGGATTGAAGACTCAAGTCCAACCTCAGCAACATGTTGAAACTCTCAGCATCCTAGTAAGACCCTATTTCAAAACAGAATATTTAAAAAGGGCTGGTAAAGCGGGAGTGTTTCCTCTTTTAGGGTTCTTGTCCAGTAGATTTCAATGAATGAAGTCCAAGGACTAATGGGATAGAAATATGAAAGTTTATTTTAAGTCAAAGAAAGAAGACAAAACAGCTCCTCCCCTCACAGAGTGGAGGGCGCACAAGAGAGTAACCACCGTAGCTCTTGGGAGTGGGCTTTTAAACCATACTGATGTTCCCCATATGCTCTTTTCTGATTGGTCAGAATTGGGTTTTGGGGAACCAATGTCTTTTGGCCAATTTCAAACCTGAATTTGAATTGTTATCTTGTGGGCTGGTGGGCCCTGATCTCCTGGTGCCTACCGTCTCTCACCTCCCCCTAGCTCACAGAAGGTGATACAGATGGCCTTTTTAAAACCCCTCCTGTTCCCAGGTCCTCTGCCCTGCCTCACTAGGGCTATAGTTCAGTGGTAGAATGCCCCTGGGTTCAATCTCCAGTACAAAAAAAAAAAAAAAAAAAACTATCCCCCAACCTCAGAAGCCCACAGTGTATGTTCTTTCATTCACCAAATATATTTTGAGAGCTATTGCCATATGATATGCCACACAATAATATTGAAAACGATATGTTCAAAAGGGGTAGTTTCCAAACTCTGCCCTGCAGAGCCTTAAGGCTTTTAACGCCTTGAGAAACAGCCAGGAAAGATCCAAGGGCTGAATGGGCAACGCTCCTGGACACCTTCAGCCTGAACCACTCTGGTTTTGTTGATCAGTTTTACACAGTTGACTTCCATCTAAAATTTCATTTGAGATAAGTATTCCTCTGTCATATATATATATATATATATATATATATATATATATATATATATATATATATTTTTTTTTTTTTTTTTTTTTTTTTTTTTTTTTTTTAAGACTTGCAACCCTCCATTCTGGATTTTCCCTTCCCTTCCTGTGTAAAGTGATACAGATAGATCATATTTATGCTAACCAACTCAGTGTGTAACTTGTCACAAGAGGATCCAAGAAAATTGTAATAATTATATCCTTATGAAAAAGATAATCTCTTTAGAATAACAGAAACAGAACTTCTAAAAATCTGTAACTGGGGTGAAATTGGCAACAGTTATCTTTTGATAGCTGTGATCTCAATTTTAAATTATTTTATAGTAAAAAATGACCATTGCCTTTAAGCAGAGCTGTCCCTTCAGATTAAAATAACTGTGACTCTCTATGTTGTCAACTTGAATGTGAGTATTTTTAAGTCAGTTTTTGCATTGTACCAAGTATTAAATCTGTGTAAATTTTGAAGATCTCCTTAAAGTTTGTGTCACCAGAGTGTATCCCAGGAACGTTGTTTTAAGTGTCTGTCTCTGACTTTTTCACAGTATATTTTGCATAAAAAAAGTAGTTGGAATCACATTTTTTTTCCTGCAAAAAGCTTAATCCAGAGCTTGAATCAGTCTTTGGGTTTGCAAAATCATAAAAGAGTTTGCCCCAAAAGTGTAGCATATATTTAAATGTTTGTCTTCGTTCTTTCTAATTTTGTGTGTTTTCCTTTTTGCTAACCAGGAGCTGCAGGTAAGTTGCAGCCTGGTGTGGTGTATTGTCCTTCGTTGTCACCTGTGACGTACTTGTCCCCCTGTGGTCTCATTCGTGTTTGTGTATTAGAATAGAAATGGCTTAGAGAGTAGATTGAGTTGGTCCCGGTAATACAAGATATTGAACATCGAGAAAATTATTTAGGGACAACAGGTTATCAACCAAATAATTTTCATCTCCTTAAGTGTAAAAATTTAATGATGTGTTACAAGTTCAAAAAATTGAAGGGCTGATTGAAACTCTGCTTTTGACAATGTATTCAGTATTTCCCATCTTGGTATGTTTCCCTGGTGTCTTATATTTCCAGCATTTATCAGCATATGTTTGAGGTCTTAGAAGTCATGTCTTGTTTTTCCAGGGTGAAAGCATGGACAATTTCAACTGGGGAGTCCGCCGGCGCTCGCTGGACAGTATTGACAAAGGGGACACCCCGTCCCTCCAGGAATATCAGTGTTCCAGCAGCACCCCCAGCCTGAACCTGACAAACCAGGAGGATACAGACGAGTCCTCCGAAGAGGAAGCGGCTCTCACTGCGAGCCAGATCCTGTCGCGCACACAGATGGTATACATTTATCTTTGCACACAGACACGGTGGTCCCATTTGACCTTTGACTTCCAGCTTACTAGTTACTGTTTCTTGCTCTTATAATTTTCATTTCATTATTGGCAAAATGCACGCACTGACATGAAAATAGAAAATTTCACTGGTAGAGGAGTGTTCTGTTATTCACGACAGAACTAAACTTACAGAGTGGATACTGTGCACCCAGTAGCAGCTGGGACATATTTCATCTTGCTTCTTTCCTGGTCGTGGTGAGTTGCTTTGGGCACTTTCAAGGAGCCCTGATCTTGAACAATGCGTATTTTTGTTGTTGTTATTGATGTGAATACTGCCATCGCATAATTCCACCTACTTATTAGTGCACAGAGACTCAGCGCAACTCAGGTCCCTTTCAAGAGCAAGTCAGTTGTGTGAAAGTTCTGGTTCACATCCCAAGAGCCAAATGGCAAATTTAAAAAGTGAATGAAAAATGAGAAAATAAATGCCCCAAGAATCATCTGTTTATTCAAAAATGTGGAGGTACAGGAAAGGCTGAACTTGCAGCCAAATGGTGTGGGACCATGAAGGTGGCAGCATGAGGAACAGCCACCAGGGATGTGTGCCGAGGAAGCAAGTAGAGTAGCCTGAGGTCACCAGTGGTTATGCAGCTCTTCTGTGAAAGCCTCTTTCATGCTAAACTAAACCGCCCCTTGCTTTAAGGTAGACCCATCTGCTCCATGCTCTGTTGGCCAAATGCCTGCAGCAAAGTCACACCCAGCTTTCTTCAGTCAGATTGTAAAGTTGTCAGTTTGTGGTTAGCTTCCTGTTTTGACATCTCATTGTTGCCCCAATATGTCTTTCAAATACCACCCCCCATTAAGTGTGAAATGGTACATTGCTACTGCTAACGGCAACACTAGTTCTCCCTTGCAGAGTGTTACAGTGCCCTGGGCTCTGTTCCAGGTGTTTTCCATGATTCGTCACCATAATTCCCACCCCAGCCATGCAGGATAAGTAGGGTAGGACACACCACTAGGAAGTGGATGTTAGCCTTCTGGTCTGTTTCCAATGCCCAAGCACATAACTGTGGCCCCTGAGGCTTGGTCCTCAAGGGACTGTTTTCATTTAAAGGACTGATGGAGATCGTGGCCACAGAGACTGACTAGATGAGGCTCAGTCAGTGCCCCCGAGACTGATTAGGCTTGAAGGCTGGCTTTGCCTTTGTGTAACTGCAGCCACAGGGTTGGGTTCTTGCTTTAATCACCATGACGTTACCTAACCTCTCCTTGCAAACAGGACCCCTAAGAGTATCTGCCTCATGGGAGTTTTATGAGGAGGGAAGCCTTCTGGCATATAGTAAGTGCTTAATAAAGGTGAGCTTGTACAAGAGCCATGGAGCAGAGTTGACTATCTCCTTATTTGGCCAACTCTAGTCATAATGGTATTGAGGTTAAAAGAAACAATTTCAAGTTGCTTCTTCCTCATAGAGAAAGATTAATTTTCCCTCCATGTACTCAATAAAGTTGATGTCTCCTATGAATTACTGCTTTTCAAAGAAAATACACCTCATGATGATGGTTTGCTATTACAATAATTTTACTTTTTTTTTTGGTCTTACTGAAATTGTGTGAATTAACTTCTGCTTACATAAGTGAACAGCTGGTTCAGATATAGATGCCTGCCCCTCCTTCAATACACTGTCTTGAGAATTTATTCCTTGCTTGGCGCTAAAGCCACAGGGAGGTCAAAGAGCTCCTGCTTTCGCAAACCCTCAGACCAACTAAAACACAAACCAGGACCATAAAAATAAGAATTCCAGCTTGAGGCTAAGAGAGTTACACAGAGGCCTCCCACTTTCAGTTAGCAAAAGTTAACCTGTACTAATGCATCCTTGATTCTGCTGGACAATTAGCTGCTTGCATTAACACCCATTCTGGAATACACTGGATGGGGAAAATAAAAAAGATGACTTGAGGAAGTCCTAGAAGCTCTTTTATAACTAAGCCCCTATGTGTTTTACGATATAGAGCGTTTCTTGAGGTGTTTGTGACCGATAGTCACTGGCTCATAAATGAATTCTTCGTTTTACTCTCTCTCCTTACAGTTAAACAATGACTCCGCTGCTGAGGAAGTGATGCCCGAGCATCCCGACTCGCTCCTTCAGTCCCAAGATTCCACCAGCAGCAATACGACGGAAGAAGTGCTTCAAATCAGAGACGAGACCCCAAGCCTGGAGGCTTGTCTAGATAATGCTAGCAGCCAGCTGCCTGAGGTGGGGAGAAATGGGGCTGGTGCATGGCCAATCTAGGCTCTTTGTAGCCCTGTTCCATTCCTCGCTTTTCTTTCAAAAGAGTTTTCATCTGATGTGCTAATCATTTGATTCTTTCCCAGTATTTCTAACCTGTTGGGTTGTTTGACAAACTGGTCAAATCTGATTGTTTACAAAACTCGATAGGCTAAGAAAATGACCTACAGGTTAAAAATAATCTCAAGTGTGTCAATGAGCATTTGCGCTGCAGTCTGTGAGGCGGGTCCTGTGCGACGCTTCTCTGGGAGTGGCAGGCATCCTTGGCAGCGCTGTGTTTTCTTTGAAGGACCGCTTTTGTTTTTTCCTTCCCTTGTTGCTTTGTATTGGGTTTATGTGATTGGTGCTGTGATTGGGATTAGGACCTCAGGCCAGCTGTGTTAGCCATTGGTTAAATGAAATCTTTCTAAAAAGACTTTGGAACCACTAGTGTTATGTGTTTTGGAAAGGACTGGGAGAAGTAAGCCAGATTCCAAGCTATTGACTGACCCAAAATAAGTAAGTATTAGTTTTCTTAGTGTTCTTTTTTTTTTTAAGATTGTTATACTTTTTTTAAAAATGTAATTGCTTTAACTCTGTGATCTGTGCTTTTGATGCTTTGGTAAGTATTAGAGATGGTTATATTTTTTGTCAAGTGTTAACCAGATTAATTAATTATAGTTACTAGATCTAGAATAATCTAGCTAGTAGATGTTATTATTTTAGCATATAAATTCTCCTTTTCTTATTAGATTGTCCTTACTACTTATTTGAACCCGTCTTAACAGTGAGCAGATATATTTTGAAGAGAAAGCATTTTGGCGTCCTCACTGGCACTCTTTCAAATGTTGAGACTAATATGGCTAAGGCCTAGCTAATTCAATTAATTGATATTTTTTGTGATTTCACTAGAGGCCAGGTATTCAGCGAGCTACTAGAAAGAAGAGTAAGGCATGATTGCTCTCAGGAACTTTGCTGCCTATATTAAGGGAGAAAAAGAGAACCTTTTTTAAAAAAAAATACATTTTAATATGAGGAAGAGTAATATGTTAGGGTTATGTGAAAACTCAGAGGAGACTGATCAGCTGGGCATTGGGGGTGACTGATGGAGGTAACAGATATATTTCAGAGCAACTGGGACCTTGCAGGCAGAGGAACACCATAAGAAAAGGCAAGGCCATATGAAATAGCACAGTATGCTCCAGAAACTGCAGGGAGCTCAGTATTTCTAGAGGATATAAAGTGGGTGGAGGAAGAAGAGAAACGCCAGGAGAGGTGAATGGGTCTAAGACATGAAGGGTCCTCTGTGCCATTCTCAAGACTTAGACTTTATACTGAGAGAACAGGAAGTCATGTGGATTTCCATTCTTTCAGGACATGCCTGTGTCAACTTTCTGTGACTGCCTGAGATGGTCAACTTAAGAGGTTTATTTGGCCCACAGTCTCAGAGGGGTCAGTCCATGACCCATGGGCCCCATTGCCCTGGGCCTGTGTCACGCATCATCGCAGGAACATGTGGCAGAGCAAAGCTGTTTACCTTCTGTCCTGGAACAAAAAAGAGAAGAGGAAGGAGGGTGGGCCAAGGTTTCAGTATCCTCTTGGAGGGTGCACCCACAGTGACTCGAGAACTACCTCTAGGCACCAACTCTTAATGGTCCTACCACCTCCCAGTAGCACCATCCTGGGAGCAAGCCTTTGCCACAAATGTGGGCCATCGGGGGACATTCCCATCTAAACTGTAGCAGTACCTCTTATTTGACAAGCACTGTGCCAGGGGCCTAGATGGAGACGGTGTACACGAGCTTTCATCCTTCATTTAACCAGTATCCATCAAGCCCCCATGTCATGTTAGACAGAATTCCAAGATCCCGGCATACAACAACATGTAAAAGGCTCCTGGTATTGGGGATCATAACCATAGGGATGACAAATAATTAACAGATAAAAGTAATAAAATAAAAGTAACCTATCAGAAAGTAGTCATCTCATTAAATCTGCTATGAAAATACAACAGTCCAGTGGATTGGGGGTAAGGGAGAAAGTTAGGGTAGCACGTGAGGTGAAACAAAAGCAACAGGGAGACAGGCCTTGCAGGTGTGGGGGAGGAATGCTCAGGTAGGGAAGCAGTGGTTAAGAAGGCCCTGGAGCAGGGAGAACACCAATCTGGCTGGTGAGGGGCTACAGCGCAGCGAGCAGGGAGGCGCCACACGGCGAGCCACAGCATCTCCATCGGTGGTTGTAAGCAGAAGGACAGGATCTGATCATTTTTTTTTTTTTACATTTGGATTTTTTTTTGTTTTTCATGAAAAATAGAAAGTGGGTTCTTGTGCCTGTGCCACATGGAGCTTACAGTTCGGTGCCTGTCATTGGAGGAGGCTACGGTCTCACTTGGGTTCTCTAGTCTCTATGGTAGAGGTGTGGGCCTGGGTTGGAAAGGTTAGCAGATAAGCTAGAAGAAAATGAGTGAGAGAAGAGGGGGACTGGACTGAGACAGGGCATGAAGTGATGGTGTTGGCAGGAGAGTGGCAGATGTGGAGACACACTTTAGCCATACTCCTTTGAGTTGTTGGGAGCCTCGTGAGTGAGTGCTGATGCTAGTTACTAACCTAATTAATTTCAGTAGCTGAAATAGTTCATAAATTAAATGAACAAATCTGTTTCTAAAAGTGTTTGAAATTTCCCTTTAGGTTATTTAATATTGGGAAGATAAAAGAGAACAGTAACACATTTCATATCATGACAGAAAGTTTGGAGCTGTGTGTTCCTTCCTTTTCTGTAACATATGCAAATTGCACTCTGATCTTTGGCAGAAACTAACTTCTTCACTTGTATTTATTAAAAAACCTTTCCGGAGTATAATAGCTTAGAATCCAATTCATAGATCACAGAAACTATTCCTTATAGGAAATGAATCTTTGGAGGTTACAAAGCATATGTGTGCGTTAGTGTCTAGTAAGATGATATCCAAGGAAATTTGATTCTCATAATCTACATATAAATAATGAAATCCATTCCATTAGCCCCAAAGCACTTTTTTCATGAAGTCTAGATGTTACTAGAAAATTTTCAGTACATTATTGTGTAATAATTACTGATGAAACATTATCTTGAAACTATAATTCAACAACAAATGATAACCAAATACAGGTGTAAGTTAATGAATAATAAGGGCTTTGGGTTAGCGTATTTCATTTGCAATATGTAATTTGTTTAATTTGATGTAGAAGGAAAGATTAGTACTAACAAAATTTCTAGGTATGGAAATATCTCTTAGTACTATCTCATAAATTGTTTTTCCCAACAACTAATGCTTACAGCTTCAATAGCCAAATCTTTAAAAAGAAAGAAAGAATTCAGATGGAAACTATGGAGATACTGAATAAAAACTATTAGGATGATTAAGAAATGATTTTACTATATTATTTTAATATGCTTTTATTGGTGCATTATAATTATACATCATAATGAGGTATAGTGTGATAGGAATATACACGCACACAACACTTTGTGTGTTTCCCCCAAGTCTCACTCCACTCACTCTCCTTCCCCACATATGTCACTGAGATTGGTATTGATAATTTTGTATATGTACATAGCATTATTTAAACTCTTACCTTCATTATCTTTCCTTCCCCCACCCCTCCTAAATACCCTCCACTGGAGTCTCTACTCCTTGACATCTCTTTTGTTACCCAATTTCTCTCTAGCTTCCACATATGAGAGAAAACATACAATTATTCACTTTCTGACATAATATTCTCTAGTGCCACCTATTTTCCTGCAAGTGACATAATTTTGTTCTTCTTTATAGCAGAGTAAATTTCATTGTATGTGTATACCACCGTTTTGTAATCTATTCATTTGTTGATGGACACCTAAGCTGGTTCCATAATTTGGCTATTGTGAATTGTGCTGCTATAAACATAGATTTGCATGTATCACTATAATATTCTGACTTTAGTTCTTTTGGAAAGATCCCCAGGAATGGCAAAACGGGATCATATGGAGGTTTCAGCCAGGCGTGGTGGCACACGCTTGTAATCCCAGTACTTGGGAGGCTGAGACAGGAGGATCCAGGTTCGCAACCAGCCTCAACTACTTAGTGAGGCCCTCCACAACTCAGTGAGACTGTTTCAAAATAAAGAATTAAAATAGGGCTTGGGGGGAGGGGTGTAGCTTGGAGGCAGAATGCCCCTGGGTTCAATCCCTAGTACTGCAAAAAAAAAAAATGGACTGGGAAATATTCCCAGTCTTCTGAGTAATCTCCATACTCATCTCCATAGCAGCTGCATTAATTTGCAGTCAAACCAAGAGCATATAAGGGTTCCTATTTCTCCACATCCTCACCTGCATTCATTATTTTTTGTATTTTTTTTTTTTTTTTTGCGGTACTGGGGATTGAACTCAGGGGCATTCTACCTCCGAGCTACTCCCCCAGCCCTATTTTTTATTCTTTATTTTTGAAACCAAGTCTCACTAAGTTGCGGAGGGCCTCACTAGGTAGCTGAGGCTGGCCGCGAACCCGGATCCTCCGGTCTCAGCCTCCCAAATGCTGGGATTACAAGCGTGCGCCACCACGCCCAGCTTATTTTTTGTATTTTTTTATGATTGCCATTCTAACTGGAGTTAGATGGGATGTCAGTGTAGTTTTGATTTGCATTTCTCTGATCGCTCATGATGTTGGACATTTTTTCATGTATTTAGTGGCCATTGTATTTCTTCTTTTGAGAAGTGAGTGTTCTATGAAGACTCAGAATTTTGTTGCTCTCCTTGGCTCACTACATCCAGATCCATGTTCCTGTAATACATTCTGTTTTCCTCCTCTATTCCTTTGCCTTTGATGTCTTTTAGTCCCTTTCCCTGGAATACCATCCCTAGCCATCTTTATTCGAGCTCATGATATTCCATTTCCTCTACAGAAATTAGTCTCAATTGCCTCAAATAGATGTGTCCTCTTCTTTGAGTACAAGTAGTCATTTGTATACTACTGATGGTATTTACCTTACACAACACATGCTCATGTATACCTGTTGCAATCTGCTTATTAGCCAGCCACATTATTAGATTGTAAACTGATTGTGGCTAGGAACTAATTTATACCAGTACTCACCCAGAATCTGGTAAGAAGCTCTTTCATATTTTGGAAGGAAAATTCTATTTCTTTATTCATGAAAAAAAGACAAACTGTTGTACTGCTAATGTAACATACGTAATACAGAAATAAGCTGGGCTTGATGGTGCACACCTGTTATCCCAATACTTGGGAGGCTGAGAGGAGGATGGCAGGCTTAAGGACAGCCTCGGCAATTTAGCAAGACCTTCAACAACTTAGCGAGACTCTGTTTTAAAATAAAACAGGACTGAGGAGGTATATCTCAGAGATAAAATACCCTTGGGTTCAACCCTAGTCCAGAAAGGAAAGGAAGGAAGGAATATTTATCCCTAAAACTGAGATATTAGTACTTACATTCACACTGATTCAACTAATATCCATGCAAATTAAAAACTGGTGTGATACTTTGGAAATATTTTTCCTTTTAATATGGTAGTTCATTGGTCTGACCAATATCTGTTGAGATTCTACTCCATGCCAATCACATAGCAACATTATTTCAGTAATAATAATTGATAGGAAGGGAAAACCACCAGTATTATACTTTATAACATATATTTACATTATTATTTACTTAGGGTTAGGAGGATACGATCTTTTTTTCATAAATGAGTTTGTAATTAATGTAATTTTAGAAGTACAACCATTTAAAATTTCTTAATCTTTTCTAGACTATAGTTTGGCAGTGAGGGCTTGTTAGTACTTGCAGCTGAAATGATTTACTGTATTACCTGAAAACAGCCCCTCCATCACCAGTACTCAGTTCACTGATCCTGGGAGGTTACCGTGACTGTTCCAGTTCAGTGTCCATCCGATTGGTCAATACCTATTCCTGATAGTGGGCAGCCCCACAGGACCAGTGGGGTGGGTTCCTTGTTTTGAACCATCTCCATGGCTTATAGCCAGAATTCACTATGTTCTGGTATAAGTAAAGAAATGGTGATTCAAATAAGAGAGAATTTACAGCAATATCATCAAGTTTTATTTGTGTAGAATTAGATTATATAGCTTGCGTGTGATGGTATGTACCTGTAATCCCAGTACTTGGGAGGCTGAGACAGGAGGATTGCAGGTTCAAGGCCAGCCTAGCAACTTAGTGAGACCGTGTTTCAAAATAGAAAATAAAAAAGTCTGGGAGTTTAGCTCAGAGATAGAATGCTCCTGGGTTCAATTCCCACTACCAAAAATAAGAAAAGGAAAAGTAAAGAAAATATATAGGAGAGAAGTAAACACCCAAATTCTGTACATGAGAGAAAAGTAAAGGGGGTGACAAAAACTCCTTGATGGTTTTTATACAGCAGTGGACTGTATATTATAATCTAAAAAAAAAAAATTAGGGCTAGGGTTGTAACTCAGTAATAGAGCACTTGCCTGGCATGTATAAGGCCCTGGGTTTGATCCTCAGCACTAACCCCCCTTTCCCCAGAAAAAGAACCAAAAAAAAAATCTAGGACCATTTTTTAGAAAAGAATTTAGTATAATCAGCATTCAGAAATTCTAGAAATTAGACCATATAATGAAGGCTATTTGATAAAACAGATTTGGGTGGCAGCCATCATTGTGTTGATAAAATTCTTTAATGTTGTTAAGAGTCCACTAAAAATGTGATCATCTTACAGGATACAGGTTCAGTATTAAAGGAGGAACATGTTACAAACTTTGAAGATGAAGGGTCATATATTATTCAAGAGCAGCAGGATGCTCTGGTGTGTCAAGGAATTCTCGATTTAGAAGAAACTGAGATGCCAGAGCCTCAGGCGCCAGAGAGCTGCCCTGAGTCGGTCTGCGAAGAGGATGTCACCTTGGCTCTGAAAGAGCTGGATGAGAGATGTGAAGAAGAAGGAGCAGATCTCTCTGGCCCGTCCAGGTGAGAATACAGAATCACAAACACTGTACGAAGGTGTTATCTTCTCTGTCCCTTCCCCAAAATACCTCCTGATTCCATTTTACTTGCTTTAATTTCTCTGTATGTTTTTGTCTAGATCACACGCTCTGTCTTCATTTGTAAAGATAAAATGACTTACTATGACTGGTTTTTTTTTTTTTTTTCTGTTGACATCCACATAAAGAAAAACAAGTAGGCCATTCCCAAAGCGGTGGCAGTCATCTACATTTACGAGCACACCAAATCCTTATTTTGGCAGAATGCCAAAGACCAAGTGTTCAAATCAATATTGGAATAAACTTCTGTGATACCAAAATAAATCTGAAATATATCAAAAAAAGTATTTTACGGTTTCCTTACCAGTGGCCAGAGTTTAAAGTTTGATTTGTATAATATGCAGAAATGATAATTTCTTAGTACTATGAGGTATAAGATGGTTCATTTTAAACATTGTTGCTTCATATACTCAAAGTTTATTATCAGAAAGTATGAAGAATTCCCAAATAGGACTTTTTATTCACTTGGGCTAAGCTGAATGATCAGCTCTTACTTATAGTTATTTTTTTGTTTTGATTTGGTTGTGTGTGTGTGTGTGTGTGTGTGTGTGTGTTCAGTAATACTGAAGATTTAGCCTAGGACCTTGTGTAGGAACCCCAAAAGGGGACCCTAACGCTGTCAGCTGGATACCGGCGCTCACCCCAAACAATCTCGAGAGTCGTCACTTGATGCAAAACCGCAAGAGGCTTTATTGTAAGACTAACGCGCGTTAGGGCTCAACCTGCATCCCACGCAGGGGTAGGAGAGGAGAGCCCCGAAGGGGTTTGGAACAGGGTTTTTA
>PVLC010018218.1:0-32182 GCA_004027655.1 Graphiurus murinus | reverse complement strand
AGTTATTCTTACATTTTACCCAAACCATTTGTGAGTTAACTTAAATTACTGAAATCTGGATTATGGACAGCCTAAAAGAATACAGGTTCAAAAAGTAGTATGGTAGGCATTGTATCTAATGCTGAAGTACTAATACAATAGAGATTTCATCATTATCATCCCTTTAAAAGAAAATTTATAAATAAAATGCTTCTGATAGCACCATGTAGATGTTCCAGCTTTTACTCCGGCAATTAACCATCTGTAGGTGCTTAAATATCACTGCTAGTGAGTGCCAGTCTATGAGTCAGCCCCCACCCCCTCAAGACACAGAGGTGTGTGCTTTGTGAATTGTGGAACAAGTGCTATGTTAGACCATATGTGAAAAGAGCAAGTGGCTTAGAGATCCAGAGTAAGTTTATCTCTAGCAAGGGCTGTGCATCTGAGCATCTGTTGGAAATTAAGACAAAATCTTAGTGCTACACTTAGGCTTTTCTTCCCTAGTTCTTGTAAACATTGTTTATTTGTATGGGACAGAGAGATTCCTGCTCATGCTGTGTTGCTCAGTCATCTCCAAACGAGCTTCATTGGCTGTCTCAGTGAGTAATTATGGCACAATTATGATTCTAGCATGATATGCTATTTGTTGAAAAGTGTCATTTTTTTTTTTTTTTTGGTAAGACATAGAAGCTACAGTTCAAGAACTGTGAGCAGGCAAATCAATGCCATGATTAGCTGATATTAACAGACACCCTGAACATTTAAAATGCTTGCTCTGTGTTTCAAGAAAGCAGCCGAGAAGAAAATGCCTAGCAGGGGTTAAACCCAAATGCCTGCGCTGCAGCCTATTTCTGTCAACACTCCGTTCAGGAAATAAACATTTATGCTTTCTGAAATGAAAGTGTATTTTTGAAGACTAGCCGTCAGATATTTTTTGCCCTTCACACTTTCCAATGTTTAGCCTTTTTTTAAGTTGACTGCAAAGTGCATCAGTTTGCCAGGCTGGGGGAAAAAATGTGCTTGATGAGAGCCCATGGCACCACTGTCAACCTCCGAAGTTTCCAATAGAAGAAGGCAAGAGAGTTGGCACAGAACATGCTTTCTGCAAGCCTGTTACCTCAGGGGTACCTGCCTCTAGAGAAGCTTTTCAATCCTTCCAAATGATGCTATTCCTAACTGTCATCCAGTTTATTTGGAGCACACTGGGTTGCAGATAAACATGCTATTTAACTGTGGGTCAAGGTAGAGAGTCATTCTGCTAAGCAAAATGCCTAAGATACATTAAATGGCACTGACTCTAGGACAGATGAGGAGAGATGAGAGTTGTCAAGCACTGTACACGGAATGGGTTGTAGCTGGCAAAGAAAAAAAGTGCCAAGGCATCAGTATATTTTAAAAAGCTGTAATGCGGCTGAACATTTAAAACTATAACCTGTCACACACCAAAGATTAAGATACTGGACTATACAAAACATGAAGTTCAGACGACACTACTGCAAAAAACATATTTTACTTCATTTGAGACAGGCTTTTTTTCCAAAGATACAGATGACAAGGTTCTCTAACTTGTAGTCCGAGTGCTATAAAACATCATTAAATGTCTGGTAAAAGTTCAAACAAATAATTTCCATTTGGATACAAGTGTGTATGAGCCAATAGAGCAATCATGTTTTTAGAAAATCCATTAGACTCACTTTATTTAAACATTTATTTTTGTTTAGACTTCAGTCATTGAGGTTTTTCTACTTTGCTTAGGACTAGGAAATAATTTCTTTATTGATATTTCACCCATGTGTCTACATGAATCACAGTATAGCTAGCAATCTTAATATCAGGTAAAATAATGTTATGGAATGAAAATAAAATCTTTATTTGGTATTTGGCCTCTTTTGTGACATGACTGTCTCATAGCAAGGCTAACTGCTTACAGGCATTTGGGCAGGAAAGCTCTTTGTGCTGACTTCCAAATTGCAGAGGTGGGAGAGTAAAGGGTTAAAATGCCAGACAGCTATTTCTAGACAGAAAAGAGAAGTCCAGACTTTTATTTTTATTTTTCAAAGCATGAATTGTCCTTATATCCTATGCTTTTGCAAACACAATATTTCCTTTAATCAAGTGAAAGAGACTTGAGAACATCAAGCAAGCAAACTTGTCAAATCTTTTGTGCTTTAACCATTCCAACACCAAATTATAAAAATACCCTTTTTCCTCCTCTTTATTTCATAGAAAAGTGAAAAGAAAAGTTAGGTTTGCAGAATGGATAAAATACACACACGCAGCCATCAACATGAAAAGAAGAAATTGCATGGACAACCTAAAAAAAAAATGAAATTTTATTGCTCTTTGCTTAATTAAACCCCAAAGAAAAGTGTGAAACATTGTTGTGGCTGAAAAATTGTTAATTTGTAAATCCCAGGGACAAAGGGGCCCCCTCACAACTTTAAAGTTCCGTGCACGTAAATGTCGATAGCGTGCCTTCTCCATCATCAGCACTAAATTCACATTGATGCCTCTTTTCTTCTCCGTATTGATCCTTCCATGAGAACGTAGATTTGTATCTGTTAATTAATGCGTCCTGAAACAGCGTTTGTATTAATCAGGCAGATAAGAAAAATTGGATGCCTGCACCCCCCTGACAACCGTAAAAGTGCTGGCCCTGATAAAATCATGGATGGACCTCAATAAAAAAGTTCCTCCTTCCACTCAATAAACTAATCATCCTGCTTTTAATTATTCGGCAGAAAGATGTGTGGAGATTGGAGAATGTGTAAATCTATTTACTAACAGCAGTGTCTGGGAGGGAGAATTGGGCTGTCACGGGAAGGTGCTGCAGGCTACATGCTCTGTCCATCTGCTGTTGCACAAAACTGCTGCTTGGGAGCATGAAAAGGAGGAGGAAGCGCACAGCAGACTGAAAAACCTCATTCCTTTTATTTATTTATTTTATTTTTTGGTGGTACTGGGGTTGAAACTCAGAGGCCTTCTACCTCTGAGCTATACTCCCAGAGCCATTTTATTTTTTATTTGGAAAAGAGAATCTCTCTAAGTTGCTGAGAGCCTCACTAAATTGCTGAGGCTGGCTTCGAACCTCTGATCTTCCTATCTCAGCCTCCTAAGTACAGGGATTACAAGTGTACGCCACCGTGCTCAGGCCCATTCCATTTTGCTCCTAACTTTCCAGATGACAATTTGTCGGGGTTTTTTGTTGTTGTTGATTTAATTTACAAAAGAATTCTCAACTTAATCTCCTTTCCTAAGTTACATATTTAGATTTACATTGCATCTTTTTCTTGGTGGGAAGAAAATAGAAAATGAGCAATAAGGTGTGTGTGTGTGTGTGTGTGTGTGTGTGTGTGTGTGTGTGTGTGTATAAATATAACATTTCCCCAAATCAAAAACACCTGGAGCCAAATCTATTCAGATTAGATTACTATTTTTATTTTTTGAATCCTTGTTTAAAATGCTATCATTTATTATATTTCTAGTTCTAAATTCATTTAATTCTAAATTGCAAGACAAAGAAAGAGAGAAAAAAAGAATTTTCAGAGTTAAACCAAAAGAAACTCTGTCAAATAATATGTAAGTACCTTGTCAGTGAAAGAAATGGTTTTTACACTGCCATAAAGGTCCCTTTAAGAAAAACTGGACTAATCCCTTTTGATGGTTTTATTAAGCACTAATAGCTAATGTTTTCACCAATAGGTCAGAAAATCATTCCCTGTTCTTTATTGTGCTGTACTTCTTGTATCATATTTGATAAGAATAAAAATGACAATGACCAGAAGCAGGTTGGCTGTAAGTGAATATTTACAATTGAAGTAATATTATAATGTCTAACATGGTAGTAAAAATGATTTTTTTTAGGTTGTGTTATTCAGAATCCCCCCCCCCCCGCCCCGTCAGAAACACTGGTAGCAGGATCTTGTTATATTACCATTATCCTAAAAATTCATGAGGGTAGCCGGGCGTGGTGGCGCACGCTTGTAATCCCAGCTTTCGGGAGGCTGAGACCAGAGGATCCGGGTTCGAGATCAGCCTCAGCTACCTAGTGAGGCACTCCGCAACTTAGCGAGACCCGGTTTCAAACTATAGAATAAAAAATAGGGCTGGGGGTGTAGCTCGGAGGTAGAATGCCCCTGAGTTCAATCCCCAGTACCACAAAAAAAAAAAAAAAAATTCATGAGAGTAGGTGGTCATCCTTGGAATTCCTGGGGCTACTCTTGGCAATGAAACACTGTTTTTTAGGACTCTTGGAGCATCTAATTATTAGGTATCTTAGGATTTTGTTTTAGAATATAGAGTTAGATCATATTTTTCCCCATTTGAATAGGTTTAATTGTACTATTTCATCTTTATCAAGCAACATTTTAATTTTTTTTATTTTTGTGTTTGTTTTCTTAAGCTCAGAAGGGACTTTAAATATGTATGTGTGAATGCAGCCAATAAAGAATTCAGTAAAGAATTGAAGCAGTCAGTGATGTAGTGCAGATAAAAACATTATATAATATAGCAATGGTTATCAAATACATACTATAAATTAGTGTTTAGATGAGTTGAGTTTTATATTCCCCAATTGCAAAAATTAAGGTAAACATTAATTGTCCTGCTCAAGGTGAAACAGCC
This sequence comes from Graphiurus murinus, assembly GCA_004027655.1. Classification (NCBI taxonomy): domain Eukaryota; kingdom Metazoa; phylum Chordata; class Mammalia; order Rodentia; family Gliridae; genus Graphiurus; species Graphiurus murinus. The sequence continues at coordinate 27,580 of PVLC010018218.1, read as the reverse complement.
AGCCCCCCAGTGGAGCCAGTATTTATATTTAGGATCAGGCTCTGTTCACATTCTTTCTACCAAACCTTACTGGTTTTATATTAATAACAAGAGTGAATTGCTGTTTTCCTGTTTGTCTGCTTTCTTTTATACTACTATTTGCCATCTTAAAAATAAATTTATGTTAAGTATCTGTGGGAAAAAATACATCTTGTGACTACTTGAGAGAAATGTTTCCAAGTTGTAGACTTGGCTAAATTGCTTGTTTTGTTTGTTTATCTGTTTGGTTTGGCCTAAAAATATTATGTGGCTCATCAATATTCATTTTTATGAATTAGATAGTTGAACATCTGAATTCCTATAACACATTTGTAAAGCACTTCAACTAGAAATCAACTATAGAAATTACATGGAGCTGGGCAGGGTGCACATGTCTGTAATCCCAGTACTTGGGAGGCTGACACCGAAGATTGACAATTTTGAGGCCAGCCTCAGCAATTTAGTGAGACCCCGTTTCAAAATAAAATAGGGCTGGGGGTAGAGCTCAGAGGCAGAGCACCTGGATTCATTCCCCAGTACCACAAAAAAGAATAAAAAAAATTACATGATATTTTCTATACAAATAAACCATAAAATTATACCTGTATGATATTTCCATCCACGGTGTCTACAAAGCCTATTAAAATGCCAACTAATTAAGGCTGGTTTGCAACTTTTACTTTGTGTACTTTGCCATTCACAAAGCAATCTGAGGAAATTTTTAAGAGCTCCTAATCCAAGTTTAGGTCATTTTGATCTCCCCTGCAGAAGCCTATCACCATATGAAACTAATGTTGTATTATGAAATTATGGCTTAAAGTAACCTGATCTGCCCATGTTCCCATGCAGGCTTCTCCACGCTGTCCCTGGCGGACCAGATGAGCCTTCTGCAGAGTGCTTGGATGGAAATTTTGATCCTTGGTGTCGTATACCGATCACTTTCGTTTGAGGATGAACTTGTCTATGCAGACGATTATATAATGGACGAAGACCAGTCCAAATTAGCAGGCCTTCTTGACCTAAATAACGCTATCCTGCAGCTGGTAAAGAAATACAAGAGCATGAAGCTGGAAAAAGAAGAATTTGTCACCCTCAAAGCTATAGCTCTTGCTAATTCAGGTTGGCATATTGACATGGTCATTGTTGCGATTTTTAATATGTCAGTTTTACCCCTTCCCTAACTTCTTCATCAGGAATCTCTTAGACATAATTTGCAAATACTGCATGACTCAACAAAATTACAATTGCTATAACTTTCTAGTGAAAAGTTAGGAATGAGAAAAATACACTGAAAAGAAATTATTTTTATTTTACCTGCTCATTGAAAGCTATGAAACTTTTACCACCCAATGCATTTATTAATTTGGACTACAGCAAAGCCAAAGCTTTTATAGGAACAGCATAAATGGATATTTTTGGAACAAAATTAGTTCCATTGTTTTTTATGCACAACTAAACATAAGTGGATTATAAATCCACATGAACCACTTTCTCCTCAAAATGCAAATTTTTCAAGTGGGATCATATATCTAGTGTTGCTTTTATTTTAAGTTATCATAGAATACTCCATTTTTTATATTCTGTAATCCTCTGTAAGTCAAATTCTGCTGAAGGATAATTTCCCTCAAAGGTACCACATATGCAGTAAGGGTTAAGCATTATGGGAATGAATGTTCTTTACATTTGAACTGAAATGTGCTAAAATAGGGAGCAACCTCTGATAAGTAAAAATCGTTGGTGCTTTGCTGCTTTTCCCTTTGTGCCTCTCCTAATGCTTTATTGTGGTCTTAAGTCTCTTTTAGCATTTGCATAAAGTTCAGGATAGATCCTTCCTTAATGACGCACCGATCATTAGATACCTGCGTGTCAATAACATGCTCTGATGCTGTGTACCATTGACAGTCACACCGTGCCCCTCCATCTGCTTTTGTTTTGACCCTATCTTTGAACTTTATCTTGGTTGCCGGCCAGTAGTTTTCCCTTTAATTACAAGAAGGAAACTGTCAATAAAATCTGTTAAATGGGATGCAATGAGTGGCTTGAATGGGCGGACGGCTATTTGTTCAAATTCTGCAGCATTCAAGGTATTGACAGTTTGTTTTCTGGGGCCATATGTGACGATCAATCTCAGGCTGGGCTCAGCCGCGCTGAAAAATGAAAAACCAGATTGCTTTTGCTGACTTGTGGATGACGACTTTGTGATTTGGCGCAGTCCTAGTGAGATGAGACCTTCTGCCCAAATTGCCCCCATGAGAGCCAGAGACGCGTGACTGTTTTTAGAAATAATTTTTAATTGATTTTGTAATTAACAGTTCATCTACAATATTGATGCACGAATCCTTAGACGGAGAGGAGGGAGATTGTTTTCAACAATGAAGTTGTACGTTCTTATTTGCCTTCATAATGGAGTTTAGCATCTCACAATTTTGTGAATATAACCCCCTTCCTTAGGATACCATTCACCCCTCTTTTCCCTGTCCCCTGTGAAACTGTAAAATATGATTCTTCATGACAAATGGCACTGTCATTACAAACCCTCAAGAACCCCTCTCCCAGCTCAATAGAAGATCAAAGTGGGAAATGGGATAGAAATTTTCTGAGGATTTATTAGTTTGTATGGACTTCACATTAGAACATGTCTCATAATTAGATGGAAGATTTTACAGCAGTGGTTTGGGGAAATTTTTTCATTGGATGATCATGAAACAATTCTTATTTAAAACATTTATTTGGACTTTTTTTTTTTAAATAGAATATGCGTATTTTGTGCCTTTATGTTTCAAATTCATATTTTAAATTATTATTAATTGTTAGTGCTGAGCAATGCTAAAACTTTATTATCAAAATTGCTAAAAGTTTATAATGTTAGATGTATAGTTTATGATTGGTTCAGCATTGTAGTTTAGAGTACCTTAACTAATTGCTAGCAGGATTTCTGTCTCTGTTGCTTACAAGTATAATCATTAATATGTTGATTACAAATATTCTAACCCCACATACTTTGCTGTGGGAGGAGGGAGTGACTTACTCTGCAGTGACTGGTGATTAGAAAATCTTTATTTAAAGAATGTTAGGTTATTTTTCCCGTTTAAAACCAGAGTTAACAAGCTTTCTTTTCTTCTGCTATTGTAGTAATTAAATAGCATGGATTCTCAGGAAATTTCATCATGATTCTAGTATTTTTTTAAGCCTCTCAATACCAAAGACTCCATACAAAAGAACTGATTAAGTACCATAAAAATTATTTTAATCTCCAAATTGTGCCACCTTTCCTATGTTGTAAACTTTTTCTCATCCACTCCACCCACCAGCCCCAGCTTTTTAGTTTGGAGTAAGCTAATCAATCATTTCCTTTGATAGTATTAACATAAACTTTTATTCCATTTTCTGATTAGTATTGAAGGATAGCAATGAAATTGTAGATATAATCTTTTTTTTTTTTTTTTTTACAGTACAGGGGCATTCTACCTCTGAGCTACTCTCCCAGTCCTATTTTTTATTCTTTATTTTGAAACAGGTTCTTACTAAATCAGGGAGAGTCTCACTAAGTAGCTGAGGCTGGCCACGAACCTGGATTCTCCTGTCTCAGTCTCCCAAGTACTGGGATTACAAGCGTAAGCGTGTGCCACCATGCCGGGTGGTAGATGTAATCTTACTTAAATCCAATGTAAGTTTCTTAAACCTCTCATGAGCATATCAACATGAAGATATTTTAATATTTTTCGTAGATACCCTAGGACACTCCTAGATTTTCCTTTGGTATTTAGGAATTTCAGATTAACATAAATGACTTTTTATGAAAATAAGTCTAATGTTATTTACGTAGATATTTTAGCTCTCCCTGTATGCCTGTTGATGTAAACAACCAACGTCTTATTTTTCTAGATTTCATCTTATTTTAAGCTTCTGTCTTTATTCAGTAATTATGAATGTTGTACTTATGCTTGTGAGCAGGCAGCTGGCTTCCTTGTCATAGCTGCCATATGTTTAGTGCTTTTGTTTCCGTTATATGTGAATTCAGGAAAACGTAGAACCCCAGAACATCTTTAGTAGTGTATGTCCTATTTCCAGGTATATGGCAAAACAACAGTATCATAAACTAATACCACAGTTCTCTCATTCAAATATTTGAAAACACTAAGTAATAAATAGTTCTGCTTACTTTTTTTTTTCCTTTTTTCTTTTTTGGTTCTGGGGATTTAACCCAGGTGCATTCTATCTTTGAGCTACACCCCAGACCCTATTGTATTTGTTATTTGGAAGCAGGATCTTACTAAATTGCTAAGGGCCTCACTAATTTGCTGAGGCTGGCCCCAAACTTGTGATCCTCCTACCTCAGTCTCTCAAGTATTGAGATTACAGGCATGTGCCATCACACCAGCTCTTATTACTTTTGAAGATAAGAAATTTACAGGCTCAGGTAAGCTGTGCACTTAAACACTGAATAACCATTACACCTCTCATGCAGTTCTGTGGGGTCAAATATTTAAAAAAAATCTAGGTCACAGTTTTAACATGGTCATCCATAGGCCCCAGTTTTCTTGGGCATACACTAAGAGTGTGTATATGCCTGATCTCTGGAATCCTTTCCACTTTTGGAACTGTTTGATTCTATGATTAATCTTATCTATGTATTGAGGAATATAGTGAAATATTGCCATAAGCATATTGGGTAAAGTTATGCCATGAGATTGTATTCTTTTTATTGGTTCTATTGATTCTTATGTTTGAGAGTTTATTTGCAACTATTATCACTAGTCCTAAGGTAATACATTCATTTTTATATACCGGAAGATTAAAAATAGTTTAAGATGATGAATCACCTTAGGTCTGGCCATCTTCTTTTGTTCAAGTCACAAGACCTTCAAGCTCCATAGCTACAGTTCACATTCTGACCTTTGTAATCTTTGTCTGGTTGGTTCCCAGCCTGAAGCTAAGGGAGCTCATTCCTTTCAAGAATAAATATGTTGCTAGGTGTGCTGGCATGTGCCTGTAATCTCAAGATTATTTGGGAGGCTGAGATAGGAGGATCACAGGTTTGAGACCAACCTCAGCAACTTATGGAGAGCCTGTTTCAAAATAAACAATAAAAAGTGCTGGAGCTAGAGCTCAGAGGTAGAATTTCCCTGGGTTCAATCCCTAGTAACACAAATAAAAATAAATAATAAAGTAAAATAAAATATAAAGCTGGATATGGTGGTGCGTGCTTATAATCCCAGTACTTGGGAGGCTGAGACATTATGATCACAAGTTGGAGGCCAGTCTCAGAAACTTAGCGAGGCCCTGTTTCTAAATAAAAAAAAGGACTTGGGGTATAGTTCAGAGGTAGAATGCCCCTGGGTTCCATCCCCAGTAAAAAAACAAGAAACAACAATAACAAAACAAAACAAAAAACAATAGAATAAATATGTTTAAAGTCAAGTTTTTGTTTTATTTATTTATTTTGCAGTACTGGGGATGGAACCCAGAGGCATTCTACCTCCAAGCTACACCCCCAGCCCTATTTTTTATTCTTTATTTGGAAACAGGGTCTCACTAAGTTGTGGAGGGCCTCACTAAGTAGCTGAGGCTGGCCGCATACTCAGATCCTCTGGTTTCAGCATCCCAAGTACTGGGATTATAAGCATGCACCACCAGGGCTGGCTTATTTTGTTTTATTTTTAAATATTTCTGGAATAATAACAACTACTTATATGGAGCTGCAACTAGTATATTGGTTATCAACTTAAAATCCTAAGTAAGTATGCTATCCTTGTAACAGTATACCATTGCTGTACTCAAGGAGAGATCAAATGGTATGTGTACAAAATTGTGTAATTTCAAAAGATAAAAAGTTTATGATTGCTGTAGGAATCATTTAATTTGAATATTTGGACCCTCCTATAAGTTTGGCCTAGTGTCTTCCCACCTTTTTATTTTAATTATCACCTTCTTAGGGGAGACTTTTTATTTATTTATTTATTTATTTATTTATTTATTTATTTATTTATTTATTTATTTATTGTGGTACTAGAGATGGAACCCAGGGGCATTCTATTTCCGAGCTATACCCCCAGCCCCATTTTTTTATTCTTTACTTTGAAACAGGGTCTCACTAAGTTGTGGAGGGCCTCACTAAGTAGCTGAGGCTGGCTGCAAACCCAGATCCTCCAGTCTCATAGGGGAGACTTTTTAGATAAAGTTCTCCTAATATCCCCCAATGAAATATTAATACTACAAATATACTATATATATCTATGTAGCATATATCTATACATTCTACCTAAAGGGAGATTTTATGCTAATTCCAAATTTCATCTCCTTTGAGGATATGTGGTTTAGCCACAGAAGTATTTTCTCTTATATAAAGTAAAACAAGTGAATAAACTAATGTCTACTATCCCCTTAGTGGCTGAAATTTTTATGTCAATTACTTTTAAGTGAAGGTAGTTAGTTTGGTAATCTGTTTATAGAATGCAAGTATGTATGCTGAATTTGTAATTGAGAAATATTAACATCTCCAAGGTTGTCAATAATTAATATAAAAGTGAAAAACCCTCTTTTGTCTATAGTTTCTAGTGGGTTCTCAGATAATTTTACTAAAATTTGACTAAGTTTTCTTTGATGTTCTGGAGATAGTTTTAGCTGCTAGCCATGATATTTTCCTTTTTCAGAATCTTTCTGTGGTTGCTTCCCTTTTTAAGCTTTTGCTGTGTGTTTCATTGGAGTCCCACAACATGTCTAATATTATTTTACAGATATTTAAAGTGAACTGATAAAGATGTGTGGTCACTGTATAGCACAGGGTTGGGCCTTCTAACCCCTGCTATCAATAAACAAATTCTATTCTATAAATAATTATGTACTGTGTCTTTAAAAGGCTCAATATAGAATATTTGAGGCATTGCAATTTTATATCCAAGAACCTAAATTACTATTTTAAATGCAGATTAGAATTTTGTACACCTTTCTTTATTTTGCTGTCTTTTGGTGGCCATAGTATAGTTGTCCCTCAGGATCCCCCTACTCGCCTATGGGTATCAAAATCCACAGAGACTCAAAACCCTTATATAAAATTACATAGTATTTGTGTACAACATATGCACACCTCCTGTGTGCTTTAAATCATCTCTAAATTACTTAATAACTTAATACAATATAAGTGCTATGTAATAGTTGTTACACTATACTGTTTAGGAAGTAAAGACAAGAAGGAAAGTCTGTACTTATTCAGAATAAACACAATCTGGTTTTTCAAACATTTTCTATCCATGGTTGTTTGAAGCTATGGATCTAAAAATCCTCAAAAAGGGAGAGTTGACTACTGTAAAACCAAGGAAGTAAAAAACAGAATTGAAGTTGAAATGTTTCCCAGGGGATTATAGAGTTATATTAGAAATTAAAATATTTAGGTCTTCTATGGTAGATGATTAACAGAGCTTTGTTTTTACATTATACCTAGACCAAACAATAACTAATGCTATCAGGTAAATAAGAAATCAAAATTATATCCTCTATCTCCTAGTCTACTTTTCTTATTATTTATTTATTTATTTTTATTTTTACTGTCTTCTACCATCACTTATTGGATTAATTATATTTCTGATGATATATTTGGAAAGCAAAATTTGTTACTTAATGAACCCCTTAAATTTCATGTTGTTGCGAAATTTTTAGGTAAAATAAGTCTAGTTCTTATCCTTTATTATACTCAATGATCACTGAGCCTTGACATGGTATAAGAAATATTTACTGCAAATATCTCTGAATATTTCCAACCTGAGAAATCGCACATTAATTGTTTTGTAGTTGCTTTCATTCTAGGAAGCTACTATAACATTGCCTTCACTTACAGGTCATAAGACAATAAGCAATCTGTTATGGAAGGTCATAAACATCATGCAGATCATCTATGATGGTACAGAAGGTTGAAATATTCATTAGCCAAGTTGGTATCAACATTCACTTTTTGGCTACAATTATCTTCAACATTTCTAGTAAATGGAGTTAGAAAACTCCTGGAAAAAAGTAAAAGATATGGACAGAAAGAGAAAGAGGGAAAAGAGGGAGAGGGAGAGAGAGATGGAGAGGGAGAGGGAGAGGGAGAAGGAGAGGGAGAGGGAGGGAGGGAGAGAGAGAGGAGGAAAGGAGAGGAGGAGAGAGAAGACCTAGCAAAGAAATTCCATTATTCAAGGTAAAGATAACAATGATAGCAGTTATCTGAGATTTGAGAGAGAAGCCTGGGGGAAAAAAACTATAGAAGTGGAGTTTTTCTGTGGTTTACCATTTCATGTAAATGCAGTAAGAGTGATTTGTGTAAGTGTAAATGTAGGAGAAAGCTGGCTTTTTAGCCAAAGCAAGAAATAAGGAAAGCAGGCATCCTGTAAAAAATGAATGTGTCTTAATGGAAAGCTTTGAAATTGGGAGTTGGGATCTTCTCACTGTGGTTGAGCACAAAATCTATGTTATTGTTACAATTTCCAATATTAGAATTGTAGCTTCTCTTGGTTTGAAACAATTTCTGTTTATCCAGCCTTCTTCTTGGTATGTGAACAACGTTTTGGTATTTCTGCTATGTGTTTTTATGGTATTTATAGGAAATCCACTTGATTAGCTGCTTTCCCAAATACTATATGAAAGACCAGCCCATTAGAAACTCCTCATCCCCAGTCCTTCTATCTCTGTATGTTAATGCAAAAGAACACACAAAAATGTATGTCTTAACACATTTACCAGCTTCCTATGCTGTGCTAACAAAGCACTACAACTTGATGACCTAAATAACACAGATTTATTATTTTATGGTTCTGGAGGTCAGAAGACCCAAATCACTTTCACCAGGGAAAGACAAGGTGTAGACAGGTTGCCCTCCCTCTGGAGTCTCTGGGGAACATCTGTTTTCCTGCCTTCTCTAGTTTATAGAATCCTATTCCTTGAGTTCCTTAGCTTATGCCAGCATCTTCCATCTTTAAAGCCAGCAGTGTAGTCTTTTACTCAGTGGGAACATGGCCTTCTTCTCTCTTCTGCTTTCTACTGACTCACCAGAATAACCCAGGGTAGTGTCCTATATCACGATCCTTAACTTAGTCACATCTGTAAAGTTTGTTTTGCCATATAAGGTAAAGAGACAGGTCCCAGAGAGTAATTCCTAGATGTCTTTGGAACCACTTTTCAATCTAACACAATGATTATGTAATCGAGGCCAAGAAGTAAGGTTTTGCAAGTTATCCAGAAAACATTTCAGGTGTCTTGTCCCAATCTCAATCCCCTTCCTTTCCACAAATGTAGACCTTTTCTAGAAAAAGGGTGCCAGATATAAAGTTTTGAATAAAAATAGGTAGAATGGATTCTGGGAAGATGGCAGTGGTAGCAGCAAAAAATTTTAATCTCTCTCTTAAAAAGAAATCATTTTTGCTGACAGTATTATCTTGACTTTCATAGTTATTATTTCTTTGTGTCTCACTATGGCCTTATTGCTAAGTATATATATTTAGTATAATTTAGCCTTGCTCATTTATTATTATACATATATATATATTTACACATATATTACACACACACACACATATATATATATATATATATATACACATATATTTTGAAGTAAGCGGTTCTGGAGATTGAACCTGGAGTTGCTCTACCACTGAGCCCTCTAATTTTTTAATTTTGAGACAAGGTCTCTGTACGTTACCCAGGTTGTCTGGAACTTGTACCACTTCTACCTTAGCCTCCTGAGTAGCTAGGAATATAGGCATATACTACCACATCTAGCTTAAAGAAAAAAAAATATGGATGGACTTTCAATTTTCTTTAAATGTAAAATCTAAATCTACAGTGTTCCTCCTTCATTTTTAGTTTATTCCATCTGTTGAGGAACCACATCATTTGACCTGCAGTTTCTCACAGCCATGTTTCTCTGCTGTTTGCATTTTGTGCAAATTGGAAACTGGATCCAGAGACCAAATCAGACTCAGGGTCTGTCCCTGTGGCACCTGTTTCTGCTATGTTGTTCACTGGGAAGCACATAATGTCCAACTGTCTTTTTTTGTGTGTCTCTTTTTAGTATCACCTGATGTTAATATTACTTGAATTCATCAGTCATGAATAATCGCAAAAAGGTGATTTATAATTTTCTAACTTTTTTTTTTTTTTTTTTTTTTGGCGGTACTGAGAATTGAACTCAGGGGCATTGTACCTCCGAGCTACACCCCCAGTCCTATTTTTTTATTCTCTTTATTTTGAAACTGAGTCTCGCTAAGTTGCGGAGGGCCTCACTAAGTAGCTGAGGCTGGCCTCGAACCCATATCCTCCGGTCTCAGCCTCCCTAATGCTGGGATTACAAGCGTGCACCACCACGCCCGGCTATAATTTTCTAACTTTTTTATTCATATAATAGTTAGGGTACTTAAAAAAAAACTAATACTTTCTTCTATCTCTCACTTGAGTACCAGTGATGACATAATTTGTACAGAAAGAGTAATATAAATGCTCAATTTTTTTCTCCTTGTTTACCAGTTCTCAGAGTAAAAAAAAAAAAAAAAATATGGTACCGTCTTTTAATGTCACCATAAATGCATGTATTGAAATATATTTAATGGATATCCCCAGCATTGGGGAGGCTGAGACCAGAGGATCTGGGTTCGTGGCCAGCCTTAGCTACCTAGTGAGGCACTCCACAACTTAGTGAGACTCAGTTTCAAAATAAAGAATAAAAAATAGGGCTGGGGGTGTAACTCGGAGGTAGAATGCCCCTGAGTTCAATCCCCAGTACCACAAAAAAAAAGCAAAAAAAAAAAAAAAAAAAAAAAAGACATATATTTAATGGATATCAATCACAATAATAATCCTTTTTAAACCCCAAACTCTTCCATTTTTGGTCAGTGGGAACCCCATCAAATTAGTTTCTGGAATCTTTTTGAATGGCCAAGTAGTTGTAGATAATATTTATAGTATTTGGTATGACAACATGTTCTGGACTCACTTTAAATATCTTCTGGCCAGGGCCTAGATCATTTTACAACCTGGGCGCTGGGAGTTTAATCTGGGTTGATCATTCTTTGGAGGCCCCTGCTGTGGACAGAGTTAGGTACACTGATGCATAACCTGAGTGTGTGTGTGTGTGTGTGTGTGTGTGTCTTGGCGATACCTTGTCCCCTAGCTGTGCCATAAATAGTAAATAGTTTTTTAGTTTTTCTATCTAGTTGGTCTATTTAGTTGTTATTATTTTATGCACAGATTTGGGAAGATTAAAAAATTTTACTGCTACCACTACCGTGTTCCTAGAATCCACTCTTCCTATTTTTCACCAAAACTGTATGGTTGGTACATTTCCCCTGCCCCAAGTTTAGGAGCCACTATGTTAATCAAGAGCCTATTTGCCATGCAGTCAACCAGTGTTTCTCAGGACTCCTGTGGTTTTTTCCCATAGAATCACTTTCTTGGACTCCTTATATAGTACAAGCAGACATTTTGAAACACAAAATCTCTTGGAAAACAGGCCTTTGCTTACTTCTGTTCCTTTCCAGCCTAATCCATTTCATCCTTTTAATGATATTGACTTATTCTAACCACTATTGTTCAGATAGGAATTGCACACACACTGAAGTCACTTGTATTCCACAGAGAAGTTACTCTGAATGTTGGTTCATATCATGTACTAGACTGGATTCTGAGTACATTATATGTTTCTGTTATTCAATTCCATCCTCAAAATGAGATTTGGCACCTTTGAGAGAATATTACCAAGAATGAGCTGCACATGCTGTAGACAATTCCCAAATAGGTATGGGCATTCTGCGGTAGCTAAGACCCTGTCGACAAGAGAGAGTTTTAACAGTTCTATATCCTAGATAAGATATAAAAATAAAATCTTTTGTAATGTCTTTAAGACTCACTAAACTTTGGAACTGTGGGCATAAGAGGTATTAAGCTATGTTCCCAGAGTAAATGATCTCAACTAGACACAATCCTTTAGGTTCCCATCTGCCAAATAAAATACTAAAAATTATAAATGGGTTCTATTTTATTATTAGATGTTGATTCTCAATATTTGAGTGACATTGTATGTGTAATTTGGCTATTGTTTGAAATCTCATTTCTCTTTTAAAGCATTTGTCTAGTTTAGGAGTTCTCAAGCCTGACTTGGCAGAATTGCCTAGATTTTTTTTTTTATTCGTGCATTGTAAGCATACATCTTTGTTAGGTACAAATTGATAACGACATATGTGCCCCCATTTCTCATTTGACCCCTTCCCCAAATTCCCACCCCGCTTCCTCACTCTCTCTCCCTCTCAAGTTCAGTTTAGTGAGTTACCTTGATATACATTAGGGTGCCCCCCCCCCCTGCCATCCATCCCCTTTGGTTCTTTGCTTATCGAGGATCTCTCTTTTTCCATCAGGAGACCCTCTTATGCCCCATCTTCTCCCTAGCATCTGCATATTAGGGAGAACATATGCTTCTTTACTCTTTGTGACTGGCTAATCTCACTTAACATAATGTTTTCCAGTTGCATCCATTTCCCTGCAAATAACATGATTTTGTTCTTCTTTATAGCTGAGTAAAATTCCATTGTGTACATATCCCATTGTTTTGTAATCCATTCATCTGTCGATGGACATCTTGGCTGCTTCCATAGTTTGGCTATTGTGAATTGTGCAGCTATAAACATAGATACACATGTGTCGGTCTGATAGTTTGGTTTCCATTCTTTTGGGTAGATACCCAGAAGTGGTATTGCTCGATCATATGGTAGGTTCATTCCCATTCGTCTGAGGATCCTCCATACTGTAGAATTGCCTAGATTTAAAAATACTGATATGCTGGGTCCAGCCCCAATATTTTGGCCTCATAGGTCTGGACTTGGGTTTCACCATCCCAGGTTTCTGACAGTTCATCCCATGCTTTCAATGTGCAGCCTCACCCTTTTGAGTTAATTTATAAACCAATGATCTCCATTATTTAGCTCCTCTGGTTCCCATTAGCACAAATGCTGGTACCCTTTTCTTTGAAGCATAGTTTAAAAGAAACTATTACTAAAAACCAAAGCTAAATAATTACATAAATTAAGGCCAATTCTGTTAAGCCTGGCACCAACATGTAAATTTAGCCAAAAGAGCAAAACAGATGAAAGCCACAGAGCCAGAACTTGAACTTGGATCTCTAATGGAGATTAATATTTTCTTCAGCAGTCTGCCAGCTGAATCATGGTCTAATTAAATAGTTCAGATTTAGTGAGTTTGCATTTAAAGTATTAGCAGATCCAAGAATGGGTAAAGCTAAAATGAGTTAGAATCTTTTCTGTAAATGGGAAGTTAAATTATCATAGTAATTTGATTAAATCATTTTTAAATCTCTCAAGCTAAATCACAGCCTTTAAAGAATAGTTTGAAGTCTTAATTGCTGTTTGTGAGCATATCTCTCTGCTATTTGTTCTCGCCTCATTTCCTGTGACATCCTCTAATATATCTCCCGCCGGCAAGAGGAGTGGGAAAGGCAAGGCTTAGGATGAGCGCTGAGGGGACTGTAGCCAACTTCAATTGTGTAAAGCTACTCCACAGAGTAAAAGGAAATTTCTCCTGGATCATTCCAGTAGTTAGAATCAGGACCAAAGGAAAGAATTTGGAGACAGATTTGGGAAAATGAAAAGAACAGATTTCTAATAATTAATGCTGTCCTGTGTAGATTATTCTTCATGTCCCTCGCCCTTTTCCTTCATGTGTCATTCAAGGGCAGAAATAGAGAAAGGGGAGGGGGAAACTATCAGAGCTCATCAGCACCTCCATGGCTGTTTCCCTCACTAACATTACCAGCACTTAGATGACTTCACATATTATATGTGCTTGTTTCTAAGAGCAGGCACTCTAGGAGGTGAATGAGATTGCTGTGTGATGGAAAGGGACCATTCTTGAGTTCCCATTCAACATCCTTCCCCAATCTGAAGAGTTCATTTTCTTTGGTTCTACCAAGAAGAAGTTGAGTCATGAGCAGTAAATACTTGTAAGAACTATAGTCTAGATTATTCAAAAAATTTTTAAAGAAATTGTCCAAGGTAAATAGTAGCCCATTCACCAATGTTGTGGTGAAATGACTCAAAGTGACAATGTGAAAGAAACAGGAATAAACAAATTACAAGACAGTTGAGAAATACATGGTACCAGTTATATTCATCTATCTTTTAATTACTCTGCATGTGTGTGTGCGTGTGTGTGTGTTAGTAGAGATTGAACCCAGGGGTGTTCTACATCCCCAGCTGTATTTTATTTTATTTTATTTTTTGAAACAGGGTCATACTAACTTGTGGAGGGCCTCAGTTATTGAGGCTGTCTCAAACTTGCAATACTCCTGTTTCAGCCTCACAAGTACTGGAATTATAGGCATGCACCACCATGCCTGGTCACCTGATTTTAAATTATTTAGCCACATGATTTGAAATTATGGTTTCTCTCTTTTTGTTCATATTTAAATTGTATGAAAGACTGGGCTAAGTATATATATCTTAGAGCTCAGCATTCTCAGAGAACTAGAATTATTAAACATGAAGAATCCCCCAAAGACTCCATTATGTGTAATTAACAGATAAACTGTCATCAGAATCAATAAAACGTGCTAAATGATTCAAACTTGTATATAATTAAGTGTCTGTCTTAGTGCTTGAGCTGTAACTTTCATTTTTTTCCCCACATCTCACATTTCTCACAAGAATAATTGTAACAACCTTGTTAACCCTTTCTTTGCTCTTTGCTCAATTAAATTAGAGTTTCCAATTAGTCATTGAGGGGCAAAGTTCACCCTCAGGAACATGAAAAAATATTTCACTATTCAATAACCTAATGACACCATTTGTTTTTCAACAGAGAAATAGAGTATGTAAGGATTCTTTAATGAACTGTTACTAGTATATTGAAATTTCTAAACAGATAAAGAACTTATTGTGATTTCAGTATAGGGTTAGATTCAATGACTTCACATGGAGTTGTTAATGAAAATCTTAGTCATCAACTATTTTACCCCTTTGGGAAATATGGGCATTTTGCAGACAAGATTAGGATTTTAAACAATTTTATCTCAGATGGCACTTAGAATAATAACTTTCAATAAATTACCTCCTGTATTTTTTTGTTCAATGAATGAATATCTGAATAAGGCAATGAAGAAAGTAGCCAAGACTGTAATCTATTAATAGAAAGTTTTCTCTTACTGTCTTAGGGAAAAAAAAAAAAACATATGTTTCAAATAATAATCTTTGATAATTCCCATGTTCTGAAGTAGTATTAGAAATTACTACAGTGAAAGCTAGGAAAGAAAAGAGAATTTTATAAATGTAAGACTTGGAACAAATCATGGCTTCAAGCTTAGACAAATTCAAGAAGACAAGTGTAGTTCAAATAACCAGATAAGGTGGCACATACCTGTAATCCCCACACTTGGGAAGCTGAGACAGGAGGATTAGAGGTTTGAGGCTGGCCTCAGCAATTTAGTGAGACCCTGATCAACTTAGCAAGAACCTGTTTCAAAATAAAATAATAAATAAATAAAATAGGGCTGGGGTATAGCTTGGAGATAGAATGTCTTTGGGTTCAATCCCCAGTAGCAAAAAAAAAAAAAAGATAAATTACTAGTATTTTGTTGAGAATTTTTGCATCTATGTTCATCAGGGATATTGATATAGTATAAAGTTGGTTTTTTTTTTTCAATATTGGGGATTTAACCCAGAGGAATTCTACCTCTGAGCTACACCCTTAGCCCTATTTTTATTCTTTATTTTGAAACAGGGTCTCACTAAGTTGCAGAGAGCCTCACTAAGTAGCTGAGGCTAGCCTTGAACCCAGATCCTGGGGTCTCAGCCTCACAAGTACTGGGATTACAAGTGTACACCACCATGCCCGGCTCTTTGTTTTCATTTGTTGTGTCCTTGGCTGGGTTTGGTATCTAACTTTTATAACCTCAAGCTACATAGGCTTACTATTATTAACATGAGTGCTTCTATGTTTTGCTTCACTGTACAGATTCCATGCACATAGAAGACGTGGAAGCGGTTCAGAAGCTCCAGGATGTCTTACACGAGGCCCTGCAGGATTATGAAGCTGGCCAGCATATGGAAGACCCTCGCCGAGCTGGCAAGATGTTGATGACGCTGCCGCTGCTGAGGCAGACCTCCACCAAGGCTGTGCAGCATTTCTACAACATCAAACTAGAAGGCAAAGTCCCCATGCACAAACTTTTTTTGGAAATGCTGGAGGCCAAGGTCTGACTAAAAGTTCCCTGGGCCTTCCCATCCTGCACGTTGAAAAAGGGAAATTACACCCAAGAGTGATGTCGAAGAAACTTAGAATTTAGGTAACAACATCAAAAATCAACAAAGACTGCACTGATATTTTAGCAGCAAGACTATGAAGCAGCTTTCAGATTCCTCCATATCTTCCTGACCAGTTCCTTTCCACTTCATCTCTCATCTTGTTTTCCATTTCTTTCTATTTCTCTTTGTTTTTCTCCCTCCCTTATTCCCCCTATTCCTCACTTCTTGGCTTCTTCATTAGTGATTCCCTATTTTCTTTATTTCCTTCGTTCCTTCCTTTTCCTTTCACCTACTCTCCTCCCTCCCCTCCTCATTCTCTCTTTTATTCTAAAATTTAAACAGCTCTAATTATAAGAAAAATTTTCATCCTTCCTCCTCTCCCCTTCTCTCTCTCCCTCTGCTCTCCTTTCCCTCTCCCTTTCTCTTTCCCTTTCTTTCTTTCCCTTCCTTTTGCTGCTGAACTTTTAAAAGAGGTCTCTAACTGAAGAGAGGTGGAAGCCAGCCCTGCCAAAGGATGGAGATCCATACTATGGATGCCAGTGAACTTATCGTGAACCATAATGTCCCCAGTGACTAAGGAATCAAAGAGAGAACCGCCGTACCTAAAAGTACAGTGCAACCTAAACGAATTGACTGAGTGCAGTATTAGATTTCACGGGAGCAACCTCTAATTAGACAACCTAAGCAACGTTGCCTCGGCTGCTTCTTATCATTGCTTTTCCATCCAGATCAGTTACAGCCATTTGATTCCTGAATTGTTTTTTCAAGTCTTCCAGGTATTTGTTAGTTTAGCTACTATGTAACTTTTTCAGGGAATAGTTTAAGCTTTATTCATTCATGCAATACTAAAGAGAAATAAGAATACTGCAATTTTGTGCTGGCTTTGAACAATTATGAACAATAATGAAGGACAAATGAATCCTGAAGGAAGATTTTTAAAAAAAATGTTTTGTTTCTTCTTACAAATGGAGATTTTTTTGTACCAGCTTTACCACTTTTCAGCCATTTATTAATATGGGAATTTAACTTACTCAAGCAATAGTAGAAGGGAAGGTGCATATTACCACGGATGCAATTTATGTTGTGTGCCAGTCTGGTCCCAAACATCAATTTCTTAACATGAGCTCCAGTTCACCTAAATGTTCACTGACACCAAGGATTAGATTACACCTACCATGACTCTGAGTGGTCACATATGTAAGCCTGCACATGGAATACAGATCCACAGAATTGTCATGAGCATACCTCTCTACCTGGGAGGTACAGTTGCCATATCGTTTCTAGCTGCCACAGTGGTTAGGAATGAGATCCTGACTGTTTGCAAAGTTACAGATTTGTCTCAGAAGGAGCTGTGAGCCAGTATTCATTTAAGAGGCAATAAGGCAAATGCTATAATTTATATATATATGTATATATATAATCAAAGACAGCAGATGCCTGACCAAATTCTAAAACTGAATCCACATGATTTTATTCATTTAGGAGTGTTTGTTTAAAGTTATCTGCAGTTTTTACCAAGAACTATGCCAAGATATGTGCTTTTCAACCAGTATTGCCACAGCATGAAAGTCAGTCAGGTCCCAGACTCTTAAGAGGTGTAATCTATTGAAGAAATCAATTAGATGCCCCCGAAATCTACAGTCGCTGAATAACCAATAAACAGTAACCTCCATCAGACGCTATACCAATGGACCAGTGTTAGTAGCTGCTCCCTGTACTATGTGAACAGTCTTATTCTATGTACACAGATGTAATTAAAATTGTAATCCTAACAAACAAAAGAAACGTAGTTCAGCTTTTCAATGTTTCATGTTTGCTGTGCTTTTCTGAACTTTATGTTGCATTCAAAGACTGTTGTCTTGTTCTTGTGGTGTTTGGACTTGTGTGGTGTGTGCTTTTAGACACAGGGTAGAATTAGAGACAATATTGGATGTACAATTCCTCAGGAGACTACAGTAGTATATTCTATTCCTTACCAGTAATAAGGTTCTTCCTAATAATAATTAAGAGATTGAAACTCCAAACAAGTATTCATTATGAACAGATACACATCGAAATCATAATATTTTCAAAACAAGGAATAATTTCTCTAATGGTTTATTATAGAATACCAATGTATAGCTTAGAAATAACTTTGAATATTTCAAGAATATAGATAAGTCTAATTTTTAAATGCTGTATATATATGGCTTTCACTCAATCATCTCTCAGATGTTGTTATTAACTCGCTCTGTGTTGTTGCAAAACTTTTTGGTGCGGACTAGTTTCCAAAACTATTGCTACTTTGTGTGCTTTAAACAAAATACCTTGGGCTGATGTTTCATCAGCCCAGTGCTAGGAATACTGTGTATCTATCATTAGCTATATGGGACTATATTGTAGATTGTGGTTTCTCAGTAGAGAAGTGACTGTAGTGTGATTCTAGATAAATCATCATTAGCAATTCATTCAGATGGTCAATAACTTGAAATTTATAGCTGTGATAGGAGTTCAGAAATTGGCACATCCCTTTAAAAATAACAACAGAAAATACAACTCCTGGGAAAAAAAAGGTGCTGATTCTATAAGATTATTTATATATGTAAGTGTTTAAAAAGATTATTTTCCGGAAAGGTTGTGAAGGGTTTATGTTGCTACTATTCAATGGCACTATATATAAATAAAATATATACAATATACGCATCATTTTCACTGTATCACATTAAAGTACTTGGGCTTCAGAATTAAGAGCCAACTAACTGAAACCATGAGATGGAGATGTGTTAAACAAATGAGATGCAATATTTAGTTTTCAGTTTGACTCTCAGCATCACAAAAGAATAAGTATTTCACAAATACAGAAAATAAAACAAACACAAAACCTAAAATGTATATCTAAAAGAACTGCACGGGCTTTAGGATAAATACTCATCTTAAATCTCACTTGAGGAAGTTTTTTTTTCAAGTTTCAAGCAAGACCATTTACTTAATGTGAAGTTTTGGAAAGTTTTAAAGGTATATGTTTTAGCCATATGATTTCAATTTTTATGCTTCTTTTAGGTTTCTTCTTATTTAAAGCAATATGATTGTGTAACTCCTTGTAGTTACACTCCTGTTTCAATCAGATCAGATTGTTGTATTTATTCCACTATTTTGCATTTAAATGATAACATAAAAGATATAAAAAATTTAAAACTGCTATTTTTCTTATAGAAGAGAAAATGGGTGTTGGTGATTGTATTTTAATTATTTAAGCGTCTCTGTTTACCTGCCTAGGAAAACATTTTATGGCAGTCTTATGTGCAAAGATCGTAAAAGGACAAAAATTTAAACTGCTTATAATAATCCAGGAGTTGCATTATAGCCAGTAGTAAAAAATAATAATAATAATAATAAATAAATAATAATAAAACCATGTCTATAGCTGTAGATGGGCTTCACATCTGTAAAGCAATCAATTGTATATTTTTGTGATGTGTACCATACTGTGTGCTCCAGCAAATGTCCATTTGTGTAAATGTATTTATTTTATATTGTATATATTGTTAAATGCAAAAAGGAGATATGATTCTGTAACTCCAATCAGTTCAGACGTGTAACTCAAATTATTATGCCTTTCAGGATGACGGTAGAGCAATATTAAACAAGCTTCCACTTTTGACGGCTCTTTTGTATTGTGTTTCTTTCTTTCCCCACCAAAGAACTAAATCAGTAAACACTGCCCTTTGTTGCTTCCATTCAAAGAGTATCTCTGAGTACCTGTTCCCTAAAAATAAAGTC
Source organism: Graphiurus murinus (assembly GCA_004027655.1). Classification (NCBI taxonomy): domain Eukaryota; kingdom Metazoa; phylum Chordata; class Mammalia; order Rodentia; family Gliridae; genus Graphiurus; species Graphiurus murinus. The sequence goes on along the minus strand of PVLC010018218.1, from coordinate 7,529 downwards.
AGAGTTTAAATAAGAGCTATATAAAGGCTTGTCAGAATGAATTCTAGGGTGCCAAGAGACATTTTGCATATTTAAGAGTATGCAAAGTGTCTTATGGCACTTTAGAATTCATTCTGACAAGCCTTTATATAGCTCTTATTTAATCTTAAAGCATCTCCACATCATCCTGCATTACTCGAAATCATCGCCTCTATGTCAGTGTCATAACAGAAAACTTTCCCCCTATTTTAAGATCATATTAAAACCTGCTAGAGATACCCATTATTTCCCTCTATCAAAAATTAAGTCAGGTGCTCCAGCTTGCAGGGAGCGCCTCAGCAAGCTGCCGGCTTTGGGGAGCAACACTGGAGTTGCTGACCAGCTTTGCTGAATGGGAAGTCAGCAGCAGAGCATATAGATCCCCGTAAGTTAGGAGGAGGAACTGCCTGCAAACTCAAGAGGGTTAAACAGCACTGCTGACAGCAAAAGCCTCCCCTTGCCTTTTCCACTCAGAAAGGTCACAGCCCTTGCTGCTCAGGGTCAAGTTGTAGCTTCCATGGGAGCCTCCTGGAGCCATCACTGAAGTGCTAATATGTGCTTTCTTGACTTCTCTGCCCATCGTGAGAGTGTTCTGTCACTGCATTTGCCCACGGTATATTTCTCACCTTTCAGAGGTGGCTGGTTCTCCAGAGAAACAAGCTAGTGACACAAAGGCAACTAAATGCCTCAGTTTTAGGAGCAGGAGATGACCTAAGTCACTCAGATGTGCTTGCCAGCAAGCTAGCTCAGTTTTATCTTTTCCTTATTTAATGTCCTTTGAGTGGCAAGAGCTCAACATAGAATCTCATGTTTTACTTCGTGTATTTTCAAAATGTTTGAATGAAATTGAAATGATACAAGATAAAATCTTAAAAAAATCACAATCTTCCAGTGAGGTCTCGTTTAAAATATATATTTTAAATGCACACATACTTTTAAAAATGACTCCAATATGGAGTTCTCTTGCTTTTTTATAATTTAGAACCATTATAGGACTTTTCTAATACTGATATATATCATGGATGTCTCAAGTATAAAAGAAAGAAGAAAGGTAGTGTTGTGATGTTTTAGCATGTTATATTTTTCAATGTAAAAGAAAGTTCTAGCCAGGTATGGTGACACACACCTGTAATCCCAGTACTTGGGAGGCTGAGACAGGAGGATCACAGGTTTGAGGCCAGCCTCAGCAACTTAGTGAGACACTTAAAAAAAAATTAATATGGTCTGAGGTGTAACTCAGAGGGAGAATGCCCCTGGGTTCAATCCCCTGTACACCCGCCCCCCCCAAAAAAAGTTCTAACAAATGGGTTACCAATAAAATTTGTGTTTTCATTGGTCTGATACATGGGCTTTGGAATGTTCAGGAATACAAGATAGAGAAACCATTACTTTACATTATTATACTTTTCTCATGCCGCAAAGATCCTTACAAATAAAGGACTTTGCTGAGATTGGCAAGTTTCAGAAAGTCAAGGGAAGGGTCTTTTGTTTTCTCCAGTTATATGGAAACTAGAGAGAAAAGGAAACAAAGGGAGTTTCCTTTAAATGCAGGCAGAGACCAGTAGAATCCTTGAAAGGGATTGGGGGAGTGGAGTGGGGAGGGAAAAAGAAGGATTGAGGAAGGAAACAGTTCAAATCAGGTTCTGTTCATACATGAACCACTACCATGTAGGAGAAGGGGGGAGTCGAGTGGGATGCAGGGGGAAATATGCTGAGTGATGTGTGCATGTACAAATGTGTCACTTTGATGTATAATTACAATGCAGCAATAAACGTATATTAAAAAAGAACTTTCAAATTCTGGCTCTGAACTTTTGTTAGAACTATTTTTTTTTCTTTTCTTTTTTTTTTTTTTTTTGTGGAACTGGGAACTGGAGATTGAACTCGGACATTCTACCTCTGAGCTACACCCCCAGCCCCATTTTTTATTCTTTATTTTGAAACAGAGTCTCACTAAGTTGTGGAGTGCCTCACTAGGTCCAGTCTCAATCTCCCAAATGCTGGGATTACAAGCATGTGCCACCACGCCTGGCTTGTTAGAACTATTTTTAATTAAGACAAAAAGAAAATATTTTTTAACTCACAAATTCAATGAAATCTACTGTTTTGACCTTCCCTTTCCCCGCTGTTACCTCGACCCTTCCTGTCCCCATCCTTCCCTAAATAACACAGAGAACGTATTTTATTTGATGACTCTCAAGCCACATCTCCTGGTTATGTCCCCATATAAAAATGGAGATGCTTGCTCAAACACTTAAATGCAGAATATCTCACCATCTTGTTTTATTTTCAAAATCTCCTCATTTGGGCCTCTAAAGTGCTTTAAATTTATCTTAAATGTGATTCAAAATACCTACCTTACCTCAAAATACTTACTTTCCCCTAATGAAAAACAAAAGAGCAATAAAATTATAAATTTTGATTTCTGAGAATGATATCTCTTACCTATATTTTCCAAGTTGTTTAGGTGAGAAATAGAAATGAGATACGACTGAGATTGAATATTTCATTCTTAGGACTCTGTAAATTCTTTAGGTATATTTTGCTTATTTAAAAATTCAATTTGCAGCCGGGCATGGTGGCACACGCTTGTAATCCCAGCATTCGGGAGGCTGAAACCAGAGGATTCGGGTTCGCGGCCAGCCTCAGCTACCTAGTGAGGCACTCCGCAACTTAGTGAGACTCGGTTTCAAAATAAAGAATAAAAAATAGGGCTGGGGGTATAACTCGGAGGTAGAACGTCCCTGAGTTCAATCCCCAGTACCGCAAAAAAAAAAAAAAAAAAAAAAAAATTCAATTTGCAGTTAACCTGTGAAAGAATACAAAAATATGCTCAAGGTTTTGTTTCATCCACCATAGTTTATATAGTGAATGGGTATGTCATAGTCCAGTAGATAAGGAAGTGGTTATGTTGGTATTTCCCTTTCAAATCTCTTAGTCTAGCTTCTGGTACTCTTTGGTAGTATGAGAAAACAAAACAAAATGAAACAAGTAGCAGCAGATTGATTGTGTACTGCATCTTATTATGAAACAAAATTGAAAAGAAAGGAATTTCAAAATATAATCCTCCTTTCCCCAGGAGTATTTGTCTTGTTCTCCATGAAGTTAAAGGTCTGAAATAATGTGCCCATCAGGGGTTCAATGTTGCATGTCCATGCCAGTTGGTCCAAGGGCTTGTTATGATGGTAATGACCTACTGAAACGTGAGCTTGGATTGCAACAATACAATTGCTACCAGCTCACCCGCTGGGAGAAATATTTTATTATTGTCAAATATCCTCCATAGAGATTTGTTTTGCCAGTTTCTGTTTAAATTAAATTCAAAGCAGAATTGCATTACTATTTCTCTGGAGTATATTTCAGATAAACAACTAGTCTCAAAATTTAGGATTCCTAGCTAGTTCAAATTTGTTGTTTAACAGAAAAATGACAATAGGTGACACCATAGCTGCAGGGATATTATGATTGCAGCCACGCGAGAGATTTACGTACTGAGTCTGTGACCTAAAATCAAGAACTCCCCTTTTCATTACAGATGCTGGCCAAATTAATTAACTATTCCATCAGCTGTACAACCTTAAAAGATGAGGGGTGGAAGGAGGCGAGTTTCAGTGTATTAAAGAATTGCCATAACATATCACAGATTTCAGGGCATGAGAAACTTTGTTCCAAGTAAGAAGTGTTTTTTTAATGTAAAATTAGAAACCCAATGTTTGTGTATTTGTAAAACAATTTTTTTTTAAACAGCAACCTAGTAGACAGTAAAGAAGCCCAGAACATGATTGAAAATGTTCTTTGAGTATGATACAATTTTTCTAGTGTAGTTTTTAAAAAGAACTGAGAAGAATTTGTGGTGTGTATAGAATTGTTTGAATAATTTTGCCAGAGGTCCTATATCATGTCTTGGACAAAAGATTTTGAAGCTTTAGTTAATAAAAACATTTTGTTGTATACAATCAAATCAGAATTACAGATTATTCCACCAAGAAGAAGAAGGCCCGCTTACCTTTGTAAAAATAATGGTGGTTTGTGTGTTTTATAAAGGGCTGAACTTTGGCAAACTGGTTTTAGGAAATGCAAACTATCGGGAGGAGTCACTAAAAGGGCGTAATGAGAGCATTTCAGACTAAAAGGAGCATTAAACCACAATATTCACACTCCAGTTCAATCTGCCATACTCAGTCGCATTTCACAGTTTTGTTGGGAAGTGAAGAACTGTCTATAAAACACACACACAGAAAACTAAAGTCATAATAGCAATTTCCAAAATGAGATCTGTAGCTATGTTATGTGTTGGCTTTTCCCCTTAAACTGTGTGATTTTACATCATTACAAATAAAAAATATTAAAGATTAATATGAAAAATTATCCTGCCAATACTCTTATAATAATTTCTCTGAGATTCTTTATCTCTGCAAAGTTTTGTTTTGCAAAAAATATAAATTTTGCAGAAAATAAAGTACTGAAAAAATATCTCCCTATCCAGAAATAAGTATATAGTTGATAGTAATTTCTGGATTGGGTTATAAATAAATAGATGCTTAGATTTAAAGATATCTTAACACACAGGGAATTCTATGGCATTTGACTTGCTTTGGTTAATAAGATGGGGGGAAATGGTGTAGCAAGTTGCTTTGTGGAACTTGTTTTGAGGGGACAGCAGTAAGGCAGTGCAGAGTAGGGCTTGCCTTGATTGTATACAATGCAGGTTTGTCCAGAAACCAGTGATGGCCATAACAGAGTGCTGGGCATTATGCTGTTATTTGAATGCATTATAAAATTTAATATTCCCAATAGCTCTATGAGGTAAGTGCTATCAATATCTCCATTTTAAAGATGATGAAAACGAGGCTCAGAGAAAGTATATTTTCCCAAAGAACATGCGGTTGGTATAGGACTCATCTAAGTTTGAATTCACTTTGTCTAATTTCTGGGACTAATATGTGAAACCACTGACTGTGTTGAATAATTTCTTGAACCTGAGTAATAGATGGTGCATATTTCTTTTTCTTATCTTGGATATGTGGAACACAGAATTGGTTGTATTGATTAGATCAAGGAGTATTGCCTTGTCCCTGATCATATTTATATTTCTTTCTCCACCAAAGATTTCTTTGTTAATCCTTGAAGTATACATGATGTTGGCTTCTGTAAGACTTATATTGTAAAGAAATGGTACTGTGTTGATTATCTCATTCTGTTTCTTATTTTTTTAACTGCACACTAGGTTTATTAAACTTATCCATGCTTTAGGAGAAAATCTGCCACATACTAAGTCATTGAAGGTATGCATCACATTTATTTCTTCTCTTTATAATGAGCAATAAGGTTGCTTTCAATTCCCCAATACAATAAACAATGCTACAATGAATATATTTGGACATTTTTACTTTGGGAAAGCATAATTATTGCCTGGAATATATCACCAGGAGTGAGGTTGCTGGACCAACCATTGACCATTTATATGTTGATTTGACTGCAGAAATTATCCTCTAGTATTAGATTAGTTTGAACTCCCATAACCAATGTATTTGGTTTTTCATTTTTCCTCAGTAGCATATAATTTCATCACAAATTTTCCTAGTTTGTCTGTTTTAAAAATTAGGCATTATTGTTTTTGCTTTACACTTCTCTAGGCATCTTTTCTAATCCTTGCACTTGCCCAGGCTCTCCTTTCTGTGAACTGTCTAGTCATAACCTTTGCTCTCTTTTCTATTGCGTTTTTCACCATTTTCTTATTCATATGCAGGAATATTTTTTGTATATTCTAGATATTGATCCTTGTCAGTTTCAGTTTTTGCAAATGTCTTCTTGTCTGTCATTCATCTAGTATCTTTGACCTCTATCTTTTTTGAGTAGAATTTACTAACTTTGATAAAATCAAATTCACCAATTTCACACTTGTGGCTTCAGTGTTTAAGATATGTCCTTCCAACCTTTTGCAATTATTTTTATAATTTGAATTTCACATCTAGGTCTTCTTTCATTCAGTTGAAATATTTTAATGTATATAGTATTCAACTTTTTTCTTCAGCCTCTTTCTTCCCACCAACATATGATATTATGTCTTATCATCCCAAACTACCATAAAGAAAGAAGCCTATTTCTTAGCTCTTCAGTCTTCTTAGTGAACAATTTATATGTTCTGCTATATGCTTTATTGTATTACTATGATTTTGTAGTTTTCCTTACTGATTGATTGTGTCTTCTACTCATGCCCACTAACTTTGTATTATTTTTCAAATTTCTTGGAAAATTTTACTCCTTCTCATAAATTTCAAAATCTTTGTTTCAACTTCTCAAGATGATCAATCTATAAATTTTGTTAGAATTCTTAATGCACAAACCATTTTGGAGAAAATGAATATTTTTATAAACCAAACCCAAAGCTTGTATCATATCCCTCAATTTATTCTTCTCTTGTATTATTTCTTCGATGGCGATATTTTCCAATTATTTCCATAAAGTTTCATGCTTTACTTGAGTTAGTTCTGAATACTTTATAGATTGGTAGCTATGGCAGATTACAACTTATTTTTTACTATGTGTTAGTGAGTTGTGTTTTATTTTATTTTGATTTGAACAGAGGAATGAGATTTCATTTTGTATGTTGATTCTGTATGTGAGAGCTTTGCTGAACTTCCTTATTAGTTCTAATCATTTGTTTATAATCCGGGGTTTTCAGTGTAAAGGATCTATATTTATATTCCATTTAAATTCAATCAAAACAGTTCATTTCTGAGTCCAATTCGTTTTTCTTAAGTCAGTCTCTCTCTCTCTCTCTCTCTCTCTCTCTCTCTCTCTCTCTCTTTATAGGCAGTGAAGAGCAATTAAGTTATATTTTCAGCATTTTGAGTATAAACTATCTTTCCCAAATTCCTCCATATATTAGACTCCTTTTTTTCCCTTCCATTTCAGGTTACAGAAAGTAAAACCTTTGCAAACAGGTTGACAGTATATAATGTGGATTACCAATTTTCTATTCTGTGAGAACTTTTTTTTTTCAGCTTTCTTTAAAAGTTTCCCCAATACTTTTATCCCAAATCCACTTCTGTAGATTTTATGTTTTTCTAACAGTCAGGTTCTGCTGCATAAGAACTGCATAATCTCAGTACTAAGTATAAAATAAGCATGCATTTCTTAGAGCTGGCTGGGGTAGGGATAGATAGGGTTTGACTGAATGGTTTTACTTCACAGGTGGTTCTGGCTGCTTCAGGTTGCTCACAGATCTCAGCCTGGGTCAGAGAGCACCAGGTACTCAGAAGACATTTTTATCAGGAGGGTGGCACAGGATCAAGAAAGCAAGTTCCAAGGCAGATTCTGAGCCTTTGCTTGTCTCATGTCTGCTTACCTCCCATTGCCCCCTACCCCCAAAATCATATAGCCAAGTCCAAAGTCAAAGAACAGGGCGATGCCTGCAATTCCAGTACTTGGTAGGCTGAGACAGGAGGATCACAGGTTCAAGGACAACCTCAGCAACATAGCAATACTCTCAGCAACCTAGCAAGACC
>PVLC010018217.1:0-32410 GCA_004027655.1 Graphiurus murinus | reverse complement strand
CTGGGGGAGAGAAATGGTCTCAGGCTGGTTTATCTTAGGTCAAGAGTCTCTGTCATCAAGCTGTCCCATTTGCTGCTGTTTTTAGGTACCCTGTCTCCCTTGTTTGTATCTTGCTAGATATGTGTGGTGACATGCCCCTTTCTTCTTTTTTCCCACTTTGCCTCATCTTTAAATAATTAATCAAAGTCATAATACTATTTCCCTTGCTGAAGGACTCATTTTTACTGTGGGAAAAATAAAATACCAACCTCATAGGAAATTCTCAGGTTCTCTGTTCCTTGACCCTATCATTTACCTGTCAGCAATCAAACAACAAAAATAAATCAATGGCATTTTCTTAGAAACTCAAATTAGGCAATCTTCATGAAATAGCAGGAAATTGTCCAGTGGCCTCAGTGTAGCTTACTGCTAGGATTATACGTGACTCCAATGACATATAGAATGTGTGTGGGTCTAACAACAGGTATTTACCTTGCTTGAAACACTTATCCTTGGGCAATCCCCCCCCCCCCGCCCTTATTTTACATACAGAGCAATCTGGACTGCTGATGCGTAAAGAATCCAGTAGAACTTCAGTAGAGACCTAAAAGTTATTCTTTTGATAGCTAGTAGTTGGCATAGCTTTGCAGGGAAATTGCTCTCTTGGTTGGCAAATGATCAGGGAAAGTCTGGAGTAGTTTTTGCTCCCAAACTAAAACTCTACCTACAGGTGTGACCAGAAAAAAACCCTTTGTCATTTTGCAGATGGCAATCTCCAAGATCAGTCGGCAAGGGCACTTTCTGGACTATTCTTAGCAATCTTAGCAATCTATATAACACATGGAGCCTCGACATCTTTCCTAGGAAAAGGAATCCTTTAGAATTTCTGACTTCACAAGAGAAAAATGATTGGAGAGGAAGATAAGAACAGTCCCTGAGCTGGTCTTGGTTTACATCTACTACTCTTGGTTGAGGGGGCAGGGCGGGGGGCATGCATAATGGGACATGGTTAAGCACATAGACAGCCAAGGGATATTCTTGGGGTTACAGGTGATTGATCCTAGACAATGTGCTTCCTCTTGAAACTTCAGTTTCCTACTCTTTAAACTAGAGAAATAATATCCACCTCCAAGGATTGTTGCATTGCTTAAATTAAATAACAGAAGCCGGGCGTGGTGGCGCACGCTTGTAATCCCAGCATTTGGGAGGCTGAGACCGGAGGATCCGGGTTCGAGGCCAGCCTCAGCTACCTAGTGAGGCACTCCGCAACTTAGTGAGACCCTGTTTCAAAATAAAGAATAAAAAATAGGGCTGGGGGTATAGCTCGGAGGTAGAATGCCCCTGAGTTCAATCCCCAGTACCACACACACACACAAAAAAAATTAAATAACAGAATGAATTTCCACATTTAGCATAGAGTCTGGTACAAAGGAACCACTCAACAAATGATAGCTTCACTGTTGTGGCGGTAACCACTTTGTTCCATCCCATCTGTTGTGGGTTTCAATGACTGCTAGAAAATACTGCAATTACATGCTAGTCTCCAGCGATGTCTTTTCCATGGGTAATAGAAACACCCTTGGGCATGCTGCCTGGTGGATAAATCTCCCTTTGGTTATATTTCATACCATTCCTGAAGGTTAATTTTGAATTTGAGTTGGAAGAGGGGGTGTTCTGTGCTGTCCAGATGATGGGTCAGTATATTTGGTTTTGATTCAACATGTTTATTGAACATCTGTGCTCTGTTCCCTTTTGAGAAACCTTGATGATCAAGATTGGATCCAAATGATAGCCTAAAATGTGATTTATACAGGAATGATGGTCATAAAAAAAGGAATGCTGTTGAATGTGGCCACTGTATGAACATTGCAGGCCGCCCACCACCTGCTCTCCTTCCTAAAAGAGCCTCATTTCTTTTTCAAATATTTCATTGTTCCCATGTTCAGCCCATATGTCCATCTTGATCTCCACCTTAGCCTGATTAAGAATAATCCTACTGTTATGAAGTAGGACCACGGGGGAAGACCACTCAGACCCCAAAATAGCCAAAAGAAAGACTTTATTTACCGGTCAGGACTACACTGGACACTGAACCCGAGTGCAGTGCCCAATGACTGTTTTGGGCTACTTTTATACAAAGAAACAATAAGCTCAGGGTGAAAAGTTTAGGTTCTCACAGCAGGGTGGCACAGCAGGGGTGGCAGTCAAGCATAACATTCAGTATTTTGCATAGGTGCAACAAACCATGCCAACCCTTTCTATTACCTACATATCCTAGTTGTGACAAAGATGGAGCCTTCTATGATATACATCCTAGTTGTGACAAGGATGGAAAGTTCCTAACATGCTGTTCCTGCAGGTGCGAGTCAAGCAGAAATTACAATGAAGCCAAACAAGTAGTCATGCGTGACTAGCTGAGTCACCTAGGGTAGCAATATGGCGTTACTTATGCCAAAGCTAAGGCCCTAGGCTAGCCCATAACACTACCGCCTTGGTCTGCGATGGGCTGGTTATTGGCATTTCGGCTTCAAGTTATGTAAATGTAATGCTCTGCATGTTGTTGATGTTCTGTGGAGTTTTCTGTTATTTGAAGCCAGACGTATCCTGATACCCCTGCTGGCATGAATCAATTCTGTCTATAAATGTTATGAGTTTCTCCCTCAGAATTTGGCACTCAGGATTAGGTGGTGAATGGTTATTGAGTAGAACTGGTCAAGCGATGCCAGGCGATAGAATAGCTGAAAGCTCTTGTGGAGGCCTAGGCACAGCCTGTGGACCAGAGCTTGTACTTTCAAAGTGCCACAGGACAGGTATGAAGTGATGTAACTTAAAACTTTTATGGAACTTAGAACAAGGAGTGGCAAAAAACATGGCAGCGTTTGTTGGTGGGGAATTCTCCTGCCCCTTTACACCCCTCTACTTGCTCATTATTGGGGAGGTGGAGTGGCATATCAGATTGGCAAATTTGGGGAAAAATTGGACATATAGAGCTTAGTTCATCACTTTATGCTTCCTCTTAGGATGGAGCCTGAGGATGGAAGCAGGACTTTTCTTCTGTCTCTTCTTTTGTTGTAAGTTTTATCTGGACAAATCCATTGTGGAAAAGTCTGTCCTGGCCCAGGTTTGCCTGTGATTGGACAAATAGATCTGGCAAATCTACGACTTTTTCCCAAAGTAAGCTCTCCTTTATGAATAATAAGAGTACATTTTGGCCACCATATTTACTTGCCTGTTTCCTCAAATTGTTTCAAACCAAGGCTATTTTTGGACACCCAACAGGGTGGCTTCTTATCAGAGTGGGAAGTGTCAGACTTCACAGCCTAGGATGAAGATACCATAAGAATCATGAATCTAACTAAAATGGTAAAATCTTCTTTTCCGTCTTTACTTAAAATTAATTCTTAGGACATAGGGTCTTTGAGAAGGTGATAAAAGGTATGAATTCCCCTCCCAGATGCATACACACACACACACACACACACACACACACACACACACACACACACACACACACTATTCACTCTCTCTCTCTCCCATCCTCAAATCTACCCACATAATCTTCATGGGTTCATGTATCTCTGGTTTCTAAGTCCTCTGAGTTAAATCCCCACTGAGCAATGAGTATTAATTGGAGAAGAAAGGAGCCTGCAATGGGCAGCAGTGGGATGATGAAGGTGACTTCTAGTGATACCCTGGGGAACCACAGCCAATGAGGAGAGTGAACGAGGCATTGGATCTGGGGATATGATGATGGTGCGAGGTCAGGGAATCTACCAGTCAAGATTCTAGCAGGAAACAGAATTACTCAGAAGGTTTAAAGATGCCTGAATGAAGAGACCACTCACTGAAATTTAGGAGCATGTAAGTCCAGATACATTTGTTTTTTAGTATTTCCCTTATACACACATTCCAAAATACTAGAATTAGTTGGCATCTATATAAACAGAAACTGGAAATTAAGATAAAGTTCACAGAAAAGTGGGAAAGAGGAAAGACCAGGTTGTGGAGGCATAGGTCCAGTAAGATCATAGGTCCAGCACAGGGGATCGGGCAAAGCTAAGGACATGAAGTTAGGTGTCTGAGTGGTCCACGGAGGTGCTGAGGAGGCCTGGCAGGGGCTTAGTCGAGATGTACAGACTGCAGATGTGTGTTGTGGACCAAGTCCAAAGGAAAAGCCATCTGAATGTGGAAGAACAAAGCTCTAAGAGGGTGTCCAGACTAGAACTCAGTAGGGAAGTGTTCTTTTTTTTTTTTTTTGCGGTACTGGGAATTGAACTCAGGGGCATTTTACCCCCGAGCTATACCCCCAGCCCTATTTTTTATTCTTTATTTTGAAACAGGGTCTCACTAAGTTGTGGAATGCCTCACTAGGTAGCTGAGGCTGGCCTTGAACCCGGATCCTCCAGTCTCAGCCTCCCAAATGCTGGGATTACAAGTATGCGCCACCACGCCCGGCTGGGAAGTGTTCTTTAAACTCCTGAGCAGCCAGGTAGAAACCAAGGCTCGCTGTGATCTGTTAACAACAAGCCTTATATAACTACCCCCTCCCCACCTCTCACGCAATTATCATGATCTCCCATGGTGGGCTGGGCAGAGCTAAAGCGGTGGTTTCCATGCGTGCCCTCCAGATGGCTGGTGAGCTCTGGGACACCCCATCTTTCTAAGGGTGCCACGTGTTGCTTGCTTATTTCTTTCGGTTTGCAAGACAGTAGTAGCCTGGAGGAGATGAATGGGAGGTCCATTGGAAACAAGATTAGCTGTTCTTGCCATTAGGAAACAAAAGGTTCATAGTTTTGCTTTCTAATTTTAGTCTGTACTGCATGAATGATTTAAAACTATTTCTAACTAAGAGCTGGGTTTCATTTCAGGGACTTATTTTTATCACATCTGATTCATTGCTACCTTTAGAACCATTTCTTCTCTAAGCCTTAAATAAATAGGTGAAATTGCAGATGTCCTACAATAGTAAATGCAGAAGATTAGTCTGTTTAATGCTGTGGAATGGGGGGATTTTTGTAACTTGCCTGAGCAGAGTTTTAGTATGGGGCTTTAAAACTAAGTATCCAGGGCCAAGTTGCATAGACATGTGACGCTAGAAAGATAGTGTAGTGCATGCTGCATCATTTATGCACATCGAGACATTATTGCTCTAATTTTTTGTTGTTGTTTTGGCCAAAAGTATGTCTAAGAAGGCAATTTCTAGCCAATTATGGTGGTGCACACCTGGAATCCCAGTAATCAAGAGACTAAAACAGGAGGATTATAGGTTCTAGGCCAATCTCAGCAACTTAGTGAAACCATGTTTTAAAATTTTAAAATAAATTTAAAAAGGGGCTGGGGTGTAGCTCAGAGGTAGAATGCCCCTGGATTTGACCCCCAGTACCCCCACCCAAAAAAAAAGCAATTTCTTGGCCACCTTCTGTTTTTGTACATAAGGTTTAATTGTTGGAACATAGACTCACCCATTAATTGCTTATTTTCTATGGCTGCTTTCAGCCTAACTGGCAAATTTGAGTAGTTGCCACAGAGAAAACATATTCCACAAAGCCTAAAATACTTACTGTCTAGCCTCCTACAGAAAAGTTTGCCAACCCCCGCCAAGACTGGAAGATAAATATCTAAGTAATATACCTGGCCATTGTATGCAATTTAGAGCAGAGAATAGAGGAAAGTTTGTTAGGACTAGTTGAATTTGAAGAGGAGCTTAGGAGATTGCAAGCCAAGATTCATGTGTGTTGTTCTTTAATACTTTTATTAGTGCATTATAGTCTCACATCATAATGTCGTTCAGATGGTGACATACATGCACACAGCACTTGGTGGGCTTTCCCCCGGCTCCTCTCCTCCTTCCCCATACATGATATTGAGATTGGATTGGTATTCTCACATATGTACGTAATGTCAATGGAAGTGTTTCCTTCATTATTTCTCCCTCTCCCACCCCCCACCAACTCCCTTGCTCCACTGGAGTTTCTTCTCCATTATCGAAAGCCCCTCTTGTATCTCGATTACTCCCTAGCTTACATATATGAGTCCATTTGTTTTTAACTATATTTCCCCTCACACACGTGTTCCAAAATACTGTAATTAATTGACATCTGTGTAAATGTAAATTGGAAATTAATACAGGCTTCACAGAAAGGTGGGAAGGAAAAATATACTGGCAGACATGTAATTTATTTTTATGGTCTTATAATCTAAGATTATGTGTATCTAAAGAGAAAACAAAACAAAATCAGTAAGAAAAATCCCCATACTTAATATAAAAGGTGATATGAAGAGTAGATTATTTTACCATTGGTGAAAGATGCAACAATACAAAGAAGAAAAAGAAAGACTAACTGTCCAGCTTGACTGAAAACAAGGGCTCAGCATAATGAAGTGGTATAACTGCATCTTGAACTGACATTTTAAATTCATCTTAGCCAGCCAAGCTTTGAAGTTCTGCAGTGGCATAATTCTAATACCGGGGTTTTCAGGAATTTTCTCCATGGCCATTGTCTCTTGTAACCCTCACACTGTCATTGGATATTTAAGATATTTGTTGGAAGAACAGGTGTTCTTTGAACTCTCTCCTTTGAAAAATAAAAACAAAATGTAATTCCATGTGATGGTATAATCTGACAAGCCCAGAATTACCAATGGCTTGTGCAAAAAAAAAAAAAAAAAAAAAAAAAACCTACATAAAATGTACTCTTGGTAGTACATCCAGTCAAGATGTTTCCAGTCATTAAATCCTTCTTAAAGCATACCAATAATTATTTATATGTTGATAAAGGTGGCTTCTCTCCAGCTTGGTCTTCCCTGGCCCTTGTGCTATCAACGGAAGTGTCCTTGCCTTTTGCATTTGAATTTGCGTGTACTTCTATAATGGTTGGGCCATCAACCAGGATGTGTGAATGAAGGATAGATGGATAGAGAGCCACAGATCCCAAGATAATTAAGAGTAAAAGAAAAAATTAGAAATTATTTTAGTAGATTGGGGAGATGGGCTATTGTCTTAGTCAGCATTATCATGTCTGTATCCCAGTAAAACTGGCCATACAATTTAGAGGGAAAAAGATTTATCTGCTCAGAGTTTTGGGTGAGATCTCAGAGTTCGATCCATGGGAGGCCAGGGTGTGAAGCTGGAGCCCAGGCCATGGCAGTGGGAACCAGAAAGAGAAGAGCCAAAGCTTTGCTCCTCACATCATGTAGGCTGGGAGCAGACAAAGCAAGCAAAGGGATAGGGGACCATATCTAACCCCCAAGGCCACACCCCAAGGACTCACCTTCTCCAGTCATACCTTACCTGCCTAGGTGACCACCCAGTAAATCCATTACAATGGATTTAGCCACTGATGAGATGACAGCCAAGCCCCCTTTCAACATTGCTACCTTGTTTCTGTGAGGGCTGGCGGGAAATTCTAAAACTAAACCATCCATCACAGTTGGTGTTAAAGAAAAAAAAAAGTGTTTGTGGTATTACAGACAGTAAGATTTTATTCAAGAGGGGGATTTTTATGATAGGTATAGGAGGAGAGATATTGGGGTGAACTGTCAATACTGATTGACAAATAGGAATTTATAGCCACGTAGCAGGCTGAGGCCAGTTGATGAAACATCAGAGATAAAGAGCGATTGCATTCAACTGACCTAATAGGATTCCTGCTGAAGGCAGGCCAGGGTGCTGAGACATCACTCGGGAGATGGTGGAGGAGGAGATAATCAAGGGTAATCAATATAAAGGATGGGATTCTAGCTAAACCAGCATAGTAGGATTCTTGCTAAAAATGGACCATGCAGAGACCAACACAGAAGTCCAAAAGTCAAGGCCTAGTTGAAAAGTCAAGAAAGCCTTAGTAGACTTTGTTCAAGGAAAGAATGTTTGTCATTGGAAATAAGGAACTGAATGGAAAAGGACTTAGAGGAGGGCCTGGCATCTTTGGGATTTTTGCCTGCAGGAGACTGAGAAATAATCTCTTCTCAAAGTATCAAGAAGATGTGTCTGGATAGATAATTCAGGTATTCTGAGACTTAGAGTCTGTGCCTTGGAAGCCATTTGGAAAGTTCTTGAATTTCTCAGAATTCAGAACATGCAATACTGAGACTTGGTTGAAGCTGGGAATGAAAGAAGAAGGGAGCAGGAAGAAAACTGGGCTGTTTGAGGCAGCAGCCAAAGGAGTGAAATGGGAAGGAACCACGCTGTATTGATTCCGAATGATTGTCTTACCCTAGGAAATAGTAACTCCAATCCCAGACTCTTGTATCAAATGACCCAAGTTCAAATCCTGACCTGAAGCATTCCAGCTGTGTATAATCCTGAGCAATTGACTTAAGCCTCCCTCGCACCTCATTTCTTCACCCATAAATGGGAGACAATAATGGTACCTGCCGCAAATTAATGGGTCACTCTGCAAATTAATGCCAGTAGAGCACCTGGCTAGCATAACCCTGGACACAGAGAAAGTTGACAATGATCTTAGCTCTCATCATCTGAAATGTATTTAATATATAGACTGCCCTCTAGAATTCCTTAAACTGTAATCAACAAGTTATTGCTTATCAACCAACTAGCTAAATTGATATATGCATTGCAGCCTATAAGGTAAGATCTTGCATTCTTGGATGAAGAAGTGGAGAGAGACCACGGAGAAAGATTGACAACTTCCAATGGAAGGTCACGAGTCTTCTGTCATATACTTTATAGTAAAAAAGAAAGAAATGCTCAAAATTCTTATCTGCATTTAGACAAAACATCGACCAGTCTGGTGAGTTGGTAGAAGGTACTTCCTGGAAAGAGGTAGAGTTCTGTCATTCCAGTGCCAGCAATAATGATTGCAGTTGTTTGGAGAAAAATGCAGACAGACACTGAAGAAGTTGTTTTTGTGAGAATATTCCACCTCACACACACACCTAAGAGAGAGAGAGATCTTCACATTTCATTCAGACTCCACAGGTAGTAACTGAGCACCTGTCACACACAGCAATGAAACAGGCACAGACTGCCGCCATTATGTAGAATACATGGTCATGGAAGAAGTCAGGCAAGAAATAAGATAAATAGGCATTCTGTTAGACTGTGATAAATGCCCAGGCAAAAAGCAATCCTGGTAGAGGAATAGGGAGTGTCATGGTGGTATAAGAGTAGTGATCATGGGAAGGCTTGACCAGAAAGCCTTCATCGAAGACTTGAGGGAGCCATTTGCATTGGAACTCGGAGCAAAACCATGGCAGGCAGAGGGAGCAGGCTGGGGAGTGCTTGGTGCGTTCAAAGAATAGCAAGGAAGCCAGTGGGGGCAAGCAGAGTGAGCCCGAGGGAGAATCGCATGCGATGAAGTCATTTCTTCCTGCAACTGTGCTATACCAAGGGCTCCTGGCCCCTGCAGGTGAGCAGTTTGGGAACACTCAGGAACAGCGCCCTTGGCAGAGGCAGCAGGACTCTCCACTTGAGTGGACGCTGGCAGCAGGGACCCTCCACTTGAGCCAGAGGTGAAGAGAGAGCATGCAGTGTGCACAGTACCATGGAGGGTGGAGGACAAATGGGTGAAGTTTGTGAGACAACTCCAAGGGTCTCGGGTCAAACCAAGTGAGGGAGAAGAGGCAGCTCAAGTCACATGACCTGGGGAGCCAAGCCTGTGTAGTTAAGGCTGCTCAGTCACCCTTAGGCTAGGGCAGATCAGAACAGCTGGATATGCATTTAATCTCCAGGGTTTTTACTAACCCCATGCAGACATGTCTTGATTTATGATGGGGTTGCATCTCCATAAACCCTTCATAAGTTGAAAATATCTCAAGTTGAAAATGCACTCACTACAACTTGTCTACCAAACAGGAGAGCCTAGTAACACAGTGCACTGTAGCACAGCGGTGGTCCTGTCCTCTCGTGATGGTGTGGCTGACCGGGAGCTGTGGCCTCTCAGCATGATCAGAGTCTTGTCCTGTGTCTACCTTGCCAGGGAAAGGATTAAAATTCAGAATCTGAAAGTGCGATTTCTACGAAGTGTGTATTGCATTCGCACCATCCTGAAGTTGCCAAATCCTAAAGTGGACCATCATAAATAAGGGACCAGCCACTTATTAATTTAATAGATGAGTACGCCGTCTCAAGCCGTCCTCCTTCCCTTTGCTGTGCTCTCTTGGAAGTGGTATTGAAAAAGCCGTGACAGTGGCGAGCTCTCTACCATCACCATAGAATCAAGGAGGGAATTTACATTCTGGGGTATATCTGCTTCTACACATCATCCCATCCCTATCACCACTACCTTACTCATTTTTTTGTAAAGGTTAAATAATATAAAGGGAAGAGTTTATGTCCTTCATCTACACTGTAGAGAAAAATTCTGAAAGACTGAAAAGAACCCCAAAAGATAACTGGGTGTTTTCAATGAACACTAGGTGTTGTCCGACATACCCTTCCAGGTGATTATCTGATTTCATGGGGTCTTTGGGGCTATTTTTTGAGCTATTTAAGACTGAGTGAATGTTTTTCGGGTGCAGTTTTTCCAGTTCAGTTTGGTTCCTGGTTCCACTGTAGGAGAAGCCACTCTTATATGTATTAAATTCACTCTAGTATTCCTAATAGCCTGTATGTGTGTCTGCTCTGTAGGTTCCCCTTTAACCTGGTCTTAACATCTTACCGGTTGCCTTATTTTTTTTTTATTGTAATAATTTGTGCATTGTAAGCATACATCTTTGTTAGGTCTGGTTGCCTTATTAATTCTTCAGTTAAATAAAACTTTGCATCTGATATTTTATAACTTTTTGCACAAGAAACATGATTTTACAGTGTAAAACTGTGTTCTGACCATACTTTATAGTTAAACCTCTATATTATCAATTCCCAAACTTATTCGGCTTACCATTCCCTTTTCAGAAAAAAAAAATTCAGTACCTCCCTGGAAATCTACCTTCTTGAAGGAAGAAATAGAAAAACGAAGTGATAGATTTGCATTTTCTTATGTGTCTATGTTTCCTTCCATCACCTTCTGGAGTGGAGGTGGGATGTGATCCTGTCCTCTTTGGGAACTTTTGCTCTATGTAGTTCTCTGATTTCTAAGGATAATAAGCAAATGCCAACATTAAATACAGTTGTGTTTACATTGCTCTAAGTCATTCACATCTGTGGCTTCCAGGGATGAAAGCCCAAAGGCTTTAATAACTTAAATGAGGATGTAAATAATACATTGTCAGAAATACCAATCCTTTCAGCTAACTGCCTATTCATTTGTCCTTAGTGTTTTCTTATGGCTTTTCCATTTTTTATTTACTATCCTGCTTTCTTGTGGTGAGCATGGTTTAGCTTTTTTTCCCCTTCTTCTTCTTCTTCTTCTTCTTTTTTTTTTTTTTTGCAAGAAAAACATATTGCTAAATTGAAATGCATTTAATTGAAAATGTGAAGTTTAGAAATGATGTTTCTCTCTAAAATTCCTAAAGATACCAGATGGCTTAAATATCATTCACTATAGTTTTATGCTCAGCTAAATTATTCTATGCACATGTGATGGAGCCTATAAATAAGATCAAAGATGTAAGAAGAGAAAGGTGAATGAAACAGCCCAACCACACACTGGGAGTGTTCTTCAACCGTCTCAAAACAACTATACACTTCACTTTCGTACCAGAGAAGGTGATGGGTCTTAGAGCTATTTTAGTTTCCTACTGATTCTTACTAAGAGCTATTTTAGCTTCCTACTGGATTTCTCTTTCTTAGAGAATTAGTCTATTCTCCTTAAGAGTCATAATTCTTTTCACATGGCCGCCTCCTCCAAACGTATCAGTTTTAAAATTCTTTTAAAAATATTTTATTCGTGCATTGCAATTATACATCATCATAGTGAGGTTCAATGTGATAAAAAAAAAATACATGCACACAGGTCTTTGTGTATTTATCTCCACATTCCATCCCGCTCCCTCTCCTCCCTCTCCACATCAGTTAGTAAGATTGGTAGTAATCCCTTCACATATTGCCATAGTATTATTTGAGTGGTTTCTTTCATCAATCCTCATTCCTCCCCTTTCCTTAACCCCTTTCAACCACTCTACTAGCCCCCCTGCATTATTTAAAGTCCTTTATATTTCCAACTTTCTCTCTAGCCCCAACTCATTTGAGAGAAAGCAAACCACCCTTTAATTTCCGAAATTGACTAATCTTGCTTAGTAAAATATTCTGCAGTTCTATGCATTTTCCTGAAAATGACATATTTTGTTTTTCTTTATGGATGAGTAGAATTCCATTCTGTGCATAGACCATATTTTCTTTATCCACTCATCTGTTGATAAGCACCAGGGTTGGTTCCATAATTTGGTTTCTGTGAATTGTGCTGCTACATACATTGGTAGGTATGTATCACTAGGGTATACTGACTTCAATTCTTTAGGAAAGATACCGAGGAGTGGGATAGCTGGGTCAGATGGCAGTTCCATTCCTAGTTTTTTTGAAGAACTGAACTGATTTCCATGCTGGTTTTACTAATTTACAATTCCACCAATAGCGCATAAAAATTCCTATTTCCTGACATCCTCACCAGCATTTGTTATTTTTGTATTCTTGATGCTTGCCATTCTAATTGCAGTTAGGTGGCCTCTCAGTGTAGTTTCGATTTGCATTTCCCCAGTTGCTAATTATGTTGAACAGTTTTTCATATATTTATTGGCCAATTGTATTTGCTCTTTAAAGTGTCTATTCGATTCTGTTGTCCGTTTTTTATTTTGGATTTTTTTTAATGTTAAGCTTTCGAGTTCTTTCATCAATCCTCACTCCTCTCCTCTCCTTAACTCCCTTCGACCACTCTACTATACACTCTCTCTCCATTATTTAAAGTCCCTTATACTTCCCACTTTCTCTCTAGCTCCCACATTTGAGAGAAAACATACCACCCTCGACTTTCTGAGATTGACTAATCTCACTTAGTATACTATTCTGCAGTTCTATCCATTTCCTTCTCTTGCATTATTGCTCTGGCTAGAATTTCAAGTACTGTATTGAATAGGAGTGGTGATAGTGGCCATCCTTGTCCTGTTCCTGATTTTAGAGGAAATACTTTCAGTTTGTTCCCCACTGAGTATGAATGTTGGCTTTGGAGTTATCATTAATTGCCTTTACGGTGTTAAGTTCCTTCTCTCCCTTATTTCTTCAGTGTTTTTTTGCATGAATGGATATTGGGTTCTGTCAAATGCTTTTTCTGCATTTATTGAGATGTCGTGTAGTTTTTGTCACTGTTTATGTGAGGGATTATGTATATTGACTTGTATATGGAACCAACCTTGCATCCCTGGAATGAAACCAACTTGGCCATGATACACAATCTCCTTGATGTGGCTTTGAATGGAAATTACTAGTATTAAGAATTTTTACATTTATATCCATCAAGTATATTGGTCTGTAATTTTCTTTCCTCGAAGTATCTTTATTTGGTTTTTGTATCAAGGTGATATTGGCTTCGTAGAATGAATTCAGAAGTGTTCCATCTCTTTCTATTCCATAAAATAATTTGAGGAGTATTTGGCTTAGTTCTTCCTTAAAGGTTTTGTAGAATTCAGCTGGGAACCCATCAGGTCCTGGGCATTTCTTTATTGGAAGGCTGTTTATTGTTGTTTCAATCTCATTGCTTGTTATTGGTCTGTTTAGGTTTTCTATACCCTCTTGGTTCAATTTAGGTAGTTGTATGTGTTAAGAAATTTGCCAAATTTTTCTATATTTTCTGATTTGTTGGAATATAAATTTTCAAAATAATTCCTGATGATCCTCTGGATTTCTCCACTATCTGTGGGGTATCTCCCTTTTTGTCTCATTAATTTGAGTCATATCTCTTTCTCTCTCTCTCTCTCTCTCTCTCTCTCTCTCTCTCTCTCTCTCTCTGGCTATGTTGGCTAAAGGATTTGTTAATATTGTTGATCTTCCCCCCCAAAAAACCACAACTTTTTGTTTGATTAATCTTTTGTATTTTTATTCTCTATTTCTTTAGTTTCTGCTCTAATTTTAATTATTTCCTGCCTTCTACTGCTTTAGAGGTTAGTTCCAGTTTTTCTAGGGCCTTGAGATGCATCTTTAGGTTGCTTATTTGGAAACTTTCTGGATTATTTAATGTGGGCAGTCAATGCTATACATCTTCTTCTTAGGACTACCTTCATAGTGTCCCAGAGATTTTGGTAAGTTTTGTCTCCATTTTCATTTATTTCTAAGAAATTTCTAATTTCTTCTCTTGTTTTTCCTATAATCCAGTCCTTATTCAGAAGTACATTGTATAATCTCCATGTATTGATGTGGTGCCTCTCTATCTTCTTGCTGTGATTTCTAATTTCTACCAATTATGAGCTGAGAAGATTCAAGGTATTATATCCATTTTTAAATTTACAAACACTTGCTTTGTAGTCTTGAACATGGTCTATTTTGGAAAAGTTTCCATGAACAGCTGAGAAGAATGTGAATTCAGCTATTGCTGGTTGAAATAGTCTGTAAATTTCTGTTAAGTCCATTTGGATTATAGTATTACTTAGAGTCTTTACTGATCTTCTGATTTTGGAATCACACAATACAAGCTTCGAGTAAAATAAATGATAGTTTAATATCTGCATATCTTCAGTGCTTCAAATCCTGATAGGAATGGGCTAACCAGGTTTTGTTTGGCTTTCCACAGGCATACATGAAAAGAGGATGCCGTGGATACATTTTGTCATTCAGAAGTGTATTTTTCCCTTAACAAATGCAAATAAGAAGGGAAATTACTGAAACGAAACTGGTCTTCTTTCTGTAGTCATTAAGAATATATCTCCCGGGATCCAGGCATGGTGACACATGCCTGTAATCCCAGTACTTGGGAGGCTGAGACAGGGGCATCACAGGTTCAAGGTCAGCTTTAGCAACTTCATGAGACTCTTGGCAACCTAGTGAGACCCTGTTTTAAAACAAAACAGAAAGGTTTGGCGGTGTAGCTCAGAGGTAGAGGAATGTCCCTGAGTTCAATCCCCAGTACCAAGAAAAATCGACTATGTCCCTGTGTATCATTAACCTGCCTTTCCTTAGGTTATTTAGACTTTTTCTTCAGAATCCAAAATCCAGAGCCATGACGTAATCCAATTGTTGTGCAGTACAGGCTCGAATAGGAGAAGCAGTCAACCTCCTGCGTTATGATTATGGATTGGTGATATGGTCAGGATACTGCCTCTTAGAGGACTTAATTGATTGTCATCTATCAATTAACATTTCCTTGTCATGAATGCGTGGCTTACCTTATAATGCAGGAGGCATCCTATAATATTTATAGTGTACCAAAGTTCCTACTGATTCAATAAATTAGTGTTGCTTAGATTTACTCCTCTTGAGCAGGAAAAAAAAAAGTGATAACTTTCTCCCTCATGTAAATTTAAAGAAAACTCTCAGTCACTTCTGTTTCAGAAATGTGGTACACACCTGTAGCCTGGGTCTTGATGCTATCCTAAGCTTGGTCCGCAGCAAACACCACTTGTCTATCATGGCGTTTCTTGATACTAGACCTCAGACCCCTTCTGAGCACATGGGTCAGTATGAATTTATCAGAGTCACTTTGTGAGATAAAATTTATTTCCAACTCCAAAACTTGGATAAAGATTTAAGTTCCAAATCCCTTGTTTATTGATGTTTTTCTCTGTCTCTTAAAACTTTATCTCTGCTGAAATCCTCAAAGCCATGATGATAGATGTTTGAAAAGTTCAGATAAAATCTACAAACTCCCGGTATCTAATCCAACTAAAAGAAAATGATGACAGGATTAACCATAAGCCCCTCTTTACATGCCAACAATGTCTCAAATCTTTCTAATCTCTAGAATAAAACCTTTAGCAGCAGGAACTCTATAATAGCAAACAACCTCCTAGCAACCCCTTAGCCCAGTAAATTCAAACTAATCCAAAGATCAATGAATCTAGGCGCCGCTTGACTCCAATAAAAACTGGAACCTAGTTCTTGAATAAAACATGCAATAAAAAGTGTTTATTTACCACACTTGAGAAAAGATCTTTCCCTTTCATTAAGCAGACCCACCATTTTGTTTGACTACAATCTAGATATATTTTTAGGTTCCCTTGGTGAAGACAAAGTGTATCCATTGGCATTCTTGCAGTTTAATCTAAAAATTGATCACATAACTTAGAGGAAAGAAGGTTTATCTTCTTACGGCTTGGGGCTCAGTTCATGTGAGGCAGGGGACCTCAGAACATGGCAGCAGGAGGTGAGGGAGGGAGAGCACATGGGCTGTGTTCCTCCCATCATGGAGGCCAGAAATAAGAGAGAAAGCAGAAGGAGGAGAAACTGTTTATATAATCCCCACAGCCGCACTCCCAGGGACCACTTCCTCCAGCTATACCCTACGGGCCTACCACGAGCCCCCCAGGTAATGGGTTTATCCACTTCTGGGATTATAACCCTCATGATTTAATTACATCAACTCCAAACTTTAATAAATGAGCTCTTTAGCAGACATTTTATATCTAATTATAACAAAGAGCCAGCAGCAACATTGACATAACTTCTAAATCCCTTGACCCACTCATTATTTTAGATTGTAGCAACAGTCAAACTTGGGGGTTTTTTTCCTCCTAAAAACAAAATTGTCAACATCTAGTGCATTGGGTTCCCTGGGTAAGGGTTACGGGACGCAGGGGGTGCAGAGCAGGGCAGGTTTATTGAAAGCTTCAGCTGGATGCTTATAGACAGAAATACAATAGACAGGCTCTCTTTCAAAAAACCATAAGATATTTTGTGTCACAAGATTTTCTGTGTAACTCTGATAGAAATGCGATAGTATTTCAATCTAAAAACCCCTTTGTCTTAAGTCTCCTTGTCCTACATTTCTTTATCCTCTCCTCAAAATGTATCCAAACATATTAGAAGTCTGGAACACAGTTTACCAGACCAAGAAGCTGCGTCCCTATCTTGGAAACAAATTCCAGCAGAACATCTTGTTGTTTGAAGAGAAAGCTTGCTTTCTCTTAATGCTTGGCCTGCCAAGTATTCAGCAACATAGCGTTCTCCTCATTTGCCTTCAGAGAGAGCCTGCATTCTAGGCTGGAACTGTTTCTCCACACGAAATAGCAAAACAGTTCGTGGATTGAACCTTGACCTGGAGCAGTGATGTGAAGCGGACCCGGTGTAAACTGAGAGTCCAGTGTTGGCGTAGACGCGGTAGATCTTTGCTCACTTCTTATTGGTCAGGCCATTATCTTCTTTGCATTTGGCATAGGGACAATGATTGGGCTCCCAGATGCAAAGAGACCAGTAAGAAGTGAGCAAAGCTCTACCTCATCCACACCACACTTGGCTCACAATCGCTGTCTCTTCGCCACACTTTGTCCTGAAATTGCCTGCCAGGGCTGAGCCTGGTAACCCTGTGATACCATTGTTCTCCATATCTCATCATCCCTCTACAACAAAACTCACTTGTTCTGGTTCCCATACTCTACAATACCAAAGTCAGGTACCCATTCTGTGCTGCCGCCATGGTTGCTAAAATGTGGTTTCTGGTGGCTGAGACAGGAGGATCACAGGTTCGAGGACAGCCTCAGCAACATAGTGAGATCCTGTTTCAAAAACAAAATATAAAAAAGGGCTAAGGCTGTAGCTCAGCGATAGAATGTCCCTGGGTTCCGTCCCCAGTACCCCAAACAA
This sequence comes from Graphiurus murinus, assembly GCA_004027655.1. NCBI lineage: Eukaryota > Metazoa > Chordata > Mammalia > Rodentia > Gliridae > Graphiurus > Graphiurus murinus. The sequence goes on along the minus strand of PVLC010018217.1, from coordinate 14,808 downwards.
AAGGTGATCTCTGGACTAGCGGCACCATCACTTGGGAACCTGCTAGAAATGTAAATTCCCATGCCCTAACCTAGACCCAATGGATCCAAACCTCCGGGAGTGGGGCCCAGACATTTATGTTTTAATAAGCCCCCCTCTGAATGATGCCAATGTGCTCAAGTTTACGAACCACCTGCATTAGAACTAGCTACAGAATGGAGGAAACTGTAGGACCCCAAACACAGCAGGACTTTCCAGCTGTGATAGTCCCCTAAACTGTTGTCACCTGGTTTAAGGGTTCTCCAACCTACTTGCACATTGGAATCACCGGGTAGCTTTAAAAATACTAATGCTTAGGTCTCATCTTTAGAGATGAGGATTAATCACCTCATTAGGCCTGGGGTGTGTAGCCTAGGCGTCAGGATTCACCACATCTCCCAGGTGACTGCATATTCCATCACCTGGGAATTCTAACAGTATCTCCTCTTGGACTTATCCCACACCCATTAGAATCAGATCCCCTGGGGCCAGTCATGTGTAGGTTGGTTACAAAGGTCTCTTCCTTGGTAAACAGGAAGGTTGAGAGTTGCTCATCAAGTTTAATCCCTGGCTTTCTGGTGGAGGAAATGTGAAAATCTCCCCAGAAGCGCACGCTCAGTGCCCGGTGTCTGCTAATGCTCCCCCTCCCCCATAGCTTTGTGTTTTAACTGGGAACACCTCAGACACAGCTAGAGAAGAACGTTGAGGGATAGAGAACCCCAGGCCCTTCCCGAGGCCTTTGGAGATAGTGGCGGGCTCTGGGCCTCCTCCACCTAGCGGGGTGTCTTTCCTTCTGTCACATTCTGCCCTGAACAAGAGCCCTTCTGAAGTGTGCTTATGATAGTGGACAGGGCTCCCAACACAGTGTGACCAGGATTGGCGTATATTTCTCGCTGACTGGTTACATTCCGTTTTACCTTACAGGACTTATGAAGTAGGAGAAAGGATTTCTGCAGCAGCGTCTAACGCGTCTTTAAAATGCCATGGCCATCATTCCTAGGACCACAAATGTGCTTCCTGCTTTTGCCTAGATAAATGTCATCCTAGACCAAGGGCCTCACCAGGATTATACTGATATTAAATTTTCTGTTACTTTTAATTTGCCTGTTGTAAAAATAAATTAGAGATTTTATACAAAAATGAGTCCTGAGGTGACCCGATAGATTTTTTTTTCCCAGTTCACACGAAGCCAGTGTGTCCTCTGTTGCAGGAAAAGGAAGAAAACACCTCACCTGGGAGCTGGAAGAGACTCTAGGACATCATCTGCGTCCCTTCCTGCCCTGGACAAGGTGAAAGGGGACCGACTTTAAATAAGTTTTCCTAGTCCCGGCTGGCCTTTTCCTATGTGCCTCTGTTTCCCAAGCCATTTGCAATCCCCAGTGCTGACTCCCACCAGGGTTTTAGTACCCCAGTTCATTTTTTTTTTTTTTTTTTGAACAATCAATTTAATCTCAGAGTCAGCGCTTACCTCCTGCCTGACCTTGAGCAGGTTCACCTCTCTGGGCTCCTGCTCTTGCATCTTTAAAACCAGGAGAACCCGAGGAGTTCCTTCATCACAGGGTTCCGGAGAAGATTAGATGAGTGAACACAGGCTTTAAAGCGCTCTGTGCCTGGCCTGCAGTCGCAATAGATAAATGTCTGATGTCTTTTTCTTTTTTTAACCAGTAAGCACATTTTATTTTGTCATCTTCTTCAGACACAAGGAAAGTAACAACCAATAGTAGCTTCTACATTTAAAATAAAACAAGAAGCCTATTCGATGTTAAAATCAGTTTACTAAATGTTTACTGGCTAGTAACTAACCCCAGAGCTGAGGTCTAGTTTCTATTCCATAAATTATTTTATGACTCCTTTTTTTTGAGCCATCTACAGATTTCCCCAGGAATTTTTTTTTCTTATGGTACTTGGAATGGAATCCAGGAACATTCTACCTCTGAGCTACACCCTCCTTCCCCTTTTTAAATTTTTGCAATCCTTCTGTCTCATCCTCCCAAGTACTGGGATTACAGGCATACCCAGCTTCCCCAGGAACTTTAGTGGCTTAACCCAAAGTGGACACTTTCTTGGGGGTCTGATGAATGTTTTTGCTCTGGTGGGAAACTCCAGATCTGGTGGTCCTCTGAACTCTACATTGTTGGCCTAAGGTTTATCTTCACCGGCCATTCTGCTTTGCCCTGAACCTAGGGACAAGTCCTCCCTCGTCTTCAGCCTATGGCCAGGTGAGCCCTCACGTCTTGGCAAAGGCAGCTTACTGTGGCAGCTCCACAAAATGTCCTCAATAGCGAGATGCCAAACACGTGGCTGTGACCGGCTCACATACCAGGGAGGGTCAGATTCATCAGCACAGAAAAGCGAGAAGTGAATGGGTAAAGACTGGGGCGTTCTCTCGGTTTCATTATCTAACTGTTGACCTTGGGTAGGCTCCTTGACCCCTCAGAGATCCAGTTTTCTGTTTTGGTAAAATGGACATGATATATTGTTTATCTCCCAGGGCAGCTGAAAAGACTTCTCTGGGTAGTGGACATGGAAGCAGTTGCCATGTTCCTCTGCAGAGCTCTGTGTTAGAATCCTGCTTCTCTCATCTCCTCCTTCTGTGACTGTCGGCTAGGATCCTCCACTTTCTAAGCCTCCCTTTTCTCTCTAGTGAAATTAGGAATCACAACATCTGTCTTCTAGAACTTTCCCAGCTCACCAGGAGCATGGTTACCTAAGATTATCTAGGTTATCAAATTATTGGCATGTAATTTTTCATAATAGTCCCTGATGATCCTTTTGATTTCTGCGGTATTTGTTATGATGTCTCTACTTGTTTTATTTTGTCATGTTTCTTCTCAGTCTATGTGCATATGGGAAATGGAGGGGATTTTTCTGAGAGTATTTTAATAACTCACATCAAGCAGATATTTAGCATTCTGATCATTCCAAAACCAGAGCCGTGAGTTTTAGATGGAGGAATAGATTTATCACAAGCTCCTTGCCATTTCAAGTTGTTGTCTAAGTAAGGTCTTTGGCCTTTATTATGGTATATGGGGAGATAAACTCTAGTTGTGTATTGCAAAACTTTTGAAATTCAAGCAGACCTCTTGATTAATTACTATAACTTTCTTTATGACTAGCTTCGTATCAAAGGTATTTACATTTTTATTTACATAGGTGTTTACATTTTTGTTTACAAATTGAAGTCTTTATGCCCTAATATGTTGTGACTCTGTCACTACAAAAAAACAAAAATTGTGAGAAAATTCTTAGGACTAGCTAATGTCCATTCAGATACCATCTAGGAATTATTTACAAATCAACATTCCGGCTGATTCATATGTAATCTTTCCCCTGAGAAATCTCTGCAGCTTTCCCTGAATATTAGAAAGCATATAAAATATTGTTAAGTAATTGAAATGTGCTTTATTATTAATATAGTGAGCTATGTGTGAGGAGACTGTAAAACCTGTGGCCATTGGGTGACCGGTTGAACAAAGTCAGTACCTGCCTATGTAGGCCTTACTTTGCTGTTGCCTGGGAGTTTTAAAAAGATGGAGTTTGACTTCTGAAAAGACAAACTACAAATGGCCAATAAATATATGAAGAAATGCTCAATATCCTTGGCCATCAGAGAAATGCAAATCAAAACTACATTGGGATTCTACATTCCCCACAGTCAGAATGGCTATTATAAAAAAAACCAAAACAAAACAAAACAACAACAACAAAAAAAAATGGTGGCAAGGATGTGTAGAAAAAGGAACCTTTCCTTATATGCTTTTGGTGGGGATGTAAATTAGTACAGCTACTATGGAAAAGTATGGCAACCTCCCAAAAAACTAAAAATAGATCTGCCTTAAAATCCAGCTATACCACTCTAGGGAATACAGTCAAAGGAATAAAAAGTCAAAATGTGAAAGAAACATCTGCATATCCGTGTTTATTGTGGCACTACTCATAATAGCCAAGGTCTTGGTGCCTTTCAACACATGAATAAAGAAAATACATGCGGGCGCGCGCGTGTGCACACACACACACACACACACACACACACACACACACACACACAATGAAGTATTATTCAGCCATAAAGAAGAATGAAATTTGCAGGGAAATAGATGAAATTAGAGGTCATTGTGTTAAGCAAATTAAGATAAGTACAGATGTACAAGTGTATCATTATCTTTCATATGTAGAAAAAAAAAACAACCTGAAATTTGTAGAGGGACTAGTAGGAAAGGGTAAGGGTAGCAGACAGAGGAGAGAGCAAGGGGCTAGGGTAGGAAAGGATAATTGGGAAGATGGACATCATCAATGTATGGCATTATGAAAGTAAAATCTATTAATTTGTACAATTAATAATAATTGATAATTATAACAAAATGAACTGTGATATGTCTGAACATAGTTTTAAAAGACTATTCAATTATGACCAAGCACTTAAAAAAAACAGAACAACAACAAAAAAGACTGAGTTTGGATTCCCACCCATAGAGATTCTGACTTTATTCAGAGTATGGTCTGAGTTTTAGCATTTTAAAAAGCATTTTTATTTTGCAATAATTACAGAGTCAGAGGAAGTTGAAAAGATAATACAAAGAGGCCCCTTGGACCCTTCACTCAGCATTTCCCAGTGGAAAGAGCTCACATAACTGTATCCCAACATAAAAGCCAAGAAATTGACATTGCAATAATCATGCCAGCTAGAACTCCACAGAACTGATTTAGATCTCACCAGTTTGGACATAAGCTAAAGCTCCCTAGTGATTCTCCTAGCCCTCTGCCTAAAGTGCTATTTATGGTTCCTTTTAACCAGGAGTCAGTGATTCTGGACACACACACACGCACACACGCACACACACACAGCAGAACAACACACAGTGCACATATATGCACATGTGCAACTGTAGACCACACTTGTACATACACATCCTAAAAACTTGCAACTTTTAATAACAGACTGCAGAAGTAAAGTAACTGACATTTAAAGTTAACTGCTGTAATGCTGCTTCACAACTGTACAAAGGATATCCTCGTTTAGATTCCATGCCAAACACAAGATGTCTCCCTCACCTGAGAAAGTAAGCCAAGGTTTATGACTCCTTGAATTTAAAGTCCTTGTCAGCAATGAGAAGGAAATTCCGTGGGTTTTGAAATGTCATGTGCACACACAACTTAGGTTTCAAGGTCTGATAAGGTGGTAAGGTTCTTCTTGGGGGCATAGTTATATAGATCAAATTCCTATTTATCATGCTCCAAATGCACATCAGCAACTACTGTTCTCTGAAATAAATCAGTGTTTGTTTCTCTGGGCCCAGGAAATTAAACACTGTCCTGGGCAAGTTTCCATACTTTTTTTTTTCTCCTTAAAAAGAGTTGAAATAGGCATTAATCGGTGAAGCGGTGAGAGTAATGAATAAACCTCACATTTCATCCCAGTGTCCGGCCTCCGGTATTGACTGGGAGGTTAAATAGGGCCGTGTGGAAGCAGAACAAACTCCAAGCTGAAGAGGCTCAGGTCAGTGTGTAAAAACATGCCCTCATCTTACACGAAATGGATCCTTTCCTTGCTTATTATCGGATGAACCTTTCGGGAAGATGTCAGTGGAACCTTGCTATAGACTCCCGGGGTTTGTTTCCTGAGGGTTGTCTGTACAGAACCTGACAGATCCCACTGCTCCCCCAGGTCAGGCAGTAGCAGTGCCTCTGTATACTGCTGTCTCTAAGTCTTCAGACCCCCCCCCACACACACACTGGGGCTCCAGATGTGCAGTGGGTGACTCTCATAGAGACCTGCCTACATCCTCTTTCTGCACCTTCTTCCTTTTCAGTAAAGGAGCCTTCTATTCCTCTGATCTCTCCCAGGTACTCAGTGTCCCTGTGTTACCCCGACAGCTTCCTGTTCCTGGCCCGGAGCCCGGATCTCTGGGGAGACGCTTCTTTGGATGCGTTCCATAAAGTTCCAGAGCACAGCGATTGCTTGAGTCAGGCTTTTGAGAATACTGTTCCTGCTTCATATTTTAGGAAGGGGCTCAGGTCTGAAGGGGCATTTTCAGGAGCCCAGCAAGGACTGCTGGAGGCCCCAGGGAGGTGGTGCTGGGTGTGCGTGTCCTCCTGCCAAGGGGAGGGGCTGGCGAAGCCTCCTGGCACTCACTGTGTGACAGTGTCCTGCTCCAGTTCCAGACCCCTAAACTCAGTGCTAGGACAGAAAATAGGATGGGCTTGGATGGGGGCGGGTGGAAAGGGGCCATTCCCAGAGATTTTGATGCAAATAATCATTTGTCTTTATTCCATCTACTGATCCACTTTTTTGTAAAACTTAATTAGCTTTGATCTTAGAGAACCCTGGGTAAGTCATTTGAACATGTTAACTCTTCTCGATCAGCTGATTAAGAGAGCAGTGTCTTGGATTTCACCAGCTCAAGCCTCTCCCATGTGAGAAGGCAATGGACTAATTACTCTGACTTCAGACATCCCAAGAAGGGCCACCCTGGAATTTGCTTCACCCACCAGGGAGTGCCTTAATGGTGCACCTTTGTGCTCATGGTCTACTCTTGGTGGGGGCTATTGAAATCCAAATATATACTAAGAAAGGTGACATTAAAGGTAAGAATCATTGATTGACAGTTGAATAGGAGAAAGAGGTAAAGAACAAAGAATACTCTGAGTTCGCTGACTTAGTGAGAGCACCGGAAGGGAAGTCGAGTCAGCAAGGAGCCAAAGAAAATGTCACCCTTCTCCCAATTTCCTGACCTCACCACTGCCCCACTCTCTTTATAAAAATAAGCAAAACTTACCTTCATCTCTCTGGACCACGTAAGCCTGCATGCAGGTGTATCTGTCATTGTCAGTGCTATTTATGCTTTAGGTTCTACTGGACAGCTGATTTTTCTGTCTGCGAGCTGGCCTATTTTGCTGATGTGGTGATGCATGCTGTTTACTAGAGGAGCGATTCAATTTCTCACCTGTGTATCTTACAAAAGCTTCAGCTAGAAGATAAAGCCTCGTAGAGTGTGGAACATTAGTATTCAAGAAACTTTCAAGGACAGGACGTGGCTCCCTTCAAATCCTGGCTAACGCATCTAGATTAGAATCAAAATGAAACATCCAGGCTAGCTGCCCAGAGAGGTTTTAGCAGTTCACCATCACAAGGTAAGTTCCAGGCTTGAAGCATTTAGACTAGAATTCTAGATCAATAGGTTTGTGTGCCTGAATGAACTCAGATATTATAAAGAATGCTTGAAATGGATCAGAAAGCCGTGGTTGTCAGCTGTCAAATGCTGGGAGGGTTCTGTTCCCTGGAAACAGTTGACAATTGCTAACAAGGGTCTAAGTAAGAACAAGAGTCTTGGAACCATACGTACCTGGGTTGAAATCATGGCTGGATTTGCCATCTAGATGGCTCTGGGAAACTTATTTAACCTCTGAATTTTATCTAGTAATTCTACTGCTAAGTACCAATCCTATAAACATAATGAGAACAGTTGGGATGCTTACTACATTGTTATTTTTTATTTTATTTTATTTTATTTTTCATTACTTTACATGTGTTAACTCATTTGAGCCTCCCAGCAACCCTAGAAAGTGGTCCTATTATTATCCACATGAGACTGAGGCAAAGAGAGGAAGAGTTGCCCAAGATTGAGTTAGTTGCTACTCTTCTCGGAGGCACTGTGGTGCACGGTTCAGTGGATGGACTCCAGGCTAGTATCGTTGGATTTGACTCCCAGCGCTGCTGCTGAAGAGATATGTAAAGGGCTTATTACAGTGCCTGCAACATAAAAGCTCCAGGTAGTATTTTACTCTGAGGGAGGTAGGTTTTTCCTCCAGGATGCATGCAGCGTTGCTGATTTTAAAGTAATTTCTAATTGCAGAAACGAGCCATTTCAACTCGACTCTTTTTGCAGCAACTCCTGTGTGTCCTTTGGGGTGGCTTTGTTCAGCCCATAGCTTGCCTCTGCATGTAAATAATTAGATCAGTATTGTTATTTCTAATCTTGGGATCTAGACTCAAATGCCCAGAAATAATGTGACTTATGCCAAGGGCTCTCCTTGACTGCTGTTCCTCCAGCATCACTCTCTCCCTTCTACTGTATACCTGGTGGTTTTTGCATCCTCAGACCCAGGAGGACCTGCATCACGAAGTGGCCCCCTTCATCTTGCCTAGTGTCCAGGCACATCTGACCAATCTGCTTGGAAGACAAGCAAAAATGTTTAAAAAAGTGTGTGTGTGTGTGTGTGTGTGTGTGTGTGTGTGTGTGTGTGTGCTGGAGATTGAATCCAGGGGCATTCTATCTCTGAGCTACACCCCCAGCCCTTTTTATTTTATTTTATTTTTTATTTTGAAACAGGTTCTCATTAAGTTGCTGAGTCAGGCCTTGAACTTGCAATCCTCCTGTCTCAGCCTCCCAAGTACAGGAATTACAGGCATGCACCACTATGCCCAGCCCAAGCAAAGTCTTTTAACATCAACCATTGCCCTGGAAGAGAATCTGAACATTGATACATGCAATATTATAAAATATTCGTTGGTGTTTTCATTAACAGTTTTCTTGCTCCAATTTCTTTTCTTTTCTTTCTTTCTTTCTTTTTTATTTTTATTTATTTATTTATTTTTTTTGGTGTAGTACTGGTGATTGAGCTCAGGGGCATTCTGCCTCCATTTTGCTTTAATTTTTACCTCTCTCCATATTTCACTTGCCCAAATATTTATTAAAGACACTGTTATAGATGCTATGGATATAGCACTAAGTACAACCATTAATGTTCTGGTCCATGTGGATCTTACATTTTAATGGAGAAAATCAATAAAATCATAAACATATGTGTGATAGGTGGTAATAGGTGCCATTGGGGAAAAATGCAGGATAAAGATTTAGAGAATGAGCCAGTGGCATCGAGCAATAGAAAGTCATTGTGGGGTGGAGGGCCGTAGGTGATCAGAGCTGATTAGCTCTTTAAAGGTGGATCACTCTGGCTTCTGGGTGGAAATAGATGCGAGAGACCAGCCAGGAACCTCTGGCATTAGTCCACGTAAGAGATAATGAAGGTTTGAATGAGGGTGCAAAGGTGAACGGTCAGATCTGAGGTGGAGGCTTCTCAGGTGGTCTGGGTGTGAGAGATAACAGGAGGAGACACCGGGGAGCTCCAGGTGACCAGCATTGCCCCCCACTCCATGTGGGATGGCTCCTGCTTATGGGGATGCTCTGTGAATATCCGTCTCACCTACTAGATTTAAAGTTACTTTCTGATCAGTATTCCAGTCAGCACCCTCACAGCCATAGTCTAAAGATCTGACCATGTAACTTACAGGAAAGAAGATTTATTATTGTCTTACGTTTTGGGTTTAGTCCAGGTGAGGCCGGGGATCCTGGATCTCAGGGGATGGCGGCAGGAGGAGAGGGAGAGCACATGGGCCATGATCCTCACATCATGGAGACCGGAAGCCAGAAAGAGTGAGCAGAAGGAGGAAGAGCCACCAAGGTGCACCCCCAGGGACCATATATGCAATGAATATGAACTTTATTAGTGAAAGAGTATCCCTGGAAATTACTTACTTTCTGTCTTAATTTTCCTACTGTGAATTAGGATTCATCGTGTTTGTATTTGTAATCTAAATGCAGTGTCAATATATCTATTTATTTATCTTGGTACTGGGAATTGAACCCAGGGGTATTCCACTTCCAAGCTATACCCCCAGGGACCAACCCCTCAGACATACCCTACGGGCTGAGGCCACAGCCCAGATAAGTCCATTGCAATGGATAGATCCAGTGCTGGGATTACAATCCTCATGACCCAATCACATCGGCTCCAAACATTAGTAAGTGAGCTCTTTAGGGAACATTTTATACCTAACTCTAACAATTAGGAGTTCTTACTTATTGTTTTCCTTTACTGCTTCCTGCCTTTATTCGTGATTCTCATAGAGCTTCCCATATAGTAAATGTGCAAATGGAAGCTGTGGAACAAATAAGGGTAATGAATATGAAGTTTATTAGTGAATGAGTATCCCTGAAAATTGCTTACTTTCTGTCTTAATTTTCCTATTGTGAATTAGGATTCATCGTGTTTGCATTTGTAATATAAATGTAGTATCAATTTATTTATTTATTTTGGTACTGGGAATTGAACCCAGGGGTATTCTACCTCCAACCTATACCCCCTGACCCTCTTTTTTTAAAAATTGTTGACACAGGGTCTCACTGAGTTGCTGAAGCTCTTGCTAAATTGCTGGGGTTGGCCTCAAACTTAAGATCCTCCTATCTCAGACTCCCAAGTACTGGGATTATAGACATGTGCTACTCACTGCACCTGGCTAATGTCAATATACTTAATGCTGTGTAAAACAATTTGGGGATATGGGAGACAGAGTCCTCAAAGGTCTGCAGTGATGGAGGAAGGAGAGTAGGAATTACCGGGTACAATATCTTACCAAGGTGCCATTTATCATCATGCATTTCACAATTAGAAGGCTTATTGTCACCACTCCTCCCATGTCATTGACAGACATTAGGGATTGGTCTTCTCTGGGAGGTCTGGAAATGGCCTTGGAATCATCTTAACGTAGCATTCCACGGTGTCACTTCTGCCCACCTCAACCCCCTCCTCTAACATTGGAGGGAGCGAACGAGAGCCCTGCAAGTCACCAGATACACCACACAGTTGGGAACAAGGCCAGAGCTTGGTCAGATGTGACAGGAAGAAGCTGGAGGGACATGTGAGGGTGAGGGGGCTCCTGCCTTGGTGGGGAGCCAGGGAGGCCCCTCACAATGGGCTTAGAAGAGAAAGGGGTCCCAGTGCCCACTGTCTCACTTGGTGTTTCCTATGCCACACAGGAAAAACTGACTATTGTCTAGGATCTCCTTCTACTGGATTTCGCTTTGTGACTGTTAAGGACAGAAGACATATCCAACTAAGTCATGGAGGTTGTGATCTGATGTGCCAATCCTACCATTGAATGTGAATTTTCTTTTTCCTCCTTTCATGAAACTAAATAAAAAGGCATTCCCTCATTGGGAATTCTCCCAAGAGAATCAAAGAGCATTCTCTGATAGACTGTCAAATCTAGATTCAGCCACGTTAGTTACATAGCAAAATGGTCATTTAATTTTCTTCAACACATAAAGTCTCTCTCTCTCTCTCTCTCTCTCTCTCTCTCTCTCTCTCTCTCTCTCTCTCTCATACACACACACATACACACACACACACACACACATTTCAGCTGTTTAGTAGATCTGGGGTCATTGGGAATCTTTCTGGTTGAAAATGATGGCTGCTTCAATTTAATCACAATAGAGTATTCTGCTCAGGTCCCACGTGTAGCCAAGCTGTCTTCTCCAGACTTTGAACAATAAGAGGTCATGCTTATTTATTTCACAGAGGCTTGATTTACTCATTGAATATGCCAAGAAAAAAATACGGCTTTTGTTCTCTGAAAGTGATTCTGTATAACAGATGTGCCCTGGTGAGCCAGCCCAAATGTCGGATGTGAGAATGATCTTGAGCTAAACTTCCCTCTGTGTAAACCTGACAATTTGAACAATGATTGGGTTTTATTTTGAAATCTTTTATTTTTTATTTTTTTGTCTGATTTCTCAATAGAACATTAAGCTTTTTATGCAATTTGTAATTCTAATTTTAATAGACTCTCTTACTTTGAGATTTTAGTGAATTGGAATATTTTATACAACATAGAGAACACTATTGGGATTTGGACAAGAAAATACCTCCTTATAAAACATGTAGAAGATACTTATCACTTATGTTTTTATTAAGACTGTTAATATTATACTTGGAAGTATAATTTTAAATACTTTAAATGTGGATCTATGGCTTAAGCCATAATAAATCTTCTGGAGTATTGGGACAAAGAACAGTGATTAAATCAGACAAATTTTCATTCACTTAGCACTTGTACCACTTTCTATAGGTTGTGTCTGGATGCAAAGGACATTGAGGCATATGAGCCTCAATTCTCTCACTAATTGAAGCACGACCTGGTTCATGTTATCTGTGTTCATCCAGGATGAGGAATTCAGTTTCCCCCTTTATAAAATTGCAAGTATAGGACTCATTCATTTCAAAGGCTCTTCAGAGAAATACCATGATGCAAACTATAGTGTGATGACCTAGAACGCCCTGCAAGACCTCATGGAGTATTGGCAGCCATGTTGGAGGTGGAGTTTAGTTGCTGAAGAGGGGTCTCTGGGGCTGTGGCCGTGGGCATGGTGTATGTTCTCTCTTACCCCCGCTCACACTCTTGCTTCTGGCCTCCATGATGTGAGATCAGAGCCTTTGCTTTCTCCTTCTCTCTGCTTCTTGCTCCTCTGCCCTGAACTCCTCAACCTGGTCTGACGTGGACTAAACCCCTGACATCTCCAGATCTGTGAGCAAATAAATCTTCCTTCCTCTACATTGTGCGGCCAGTTGTTTTGGATTATAGCACCGAGAATGCTGACTGAAACTGTGTCATATTATCCAAAATTTTTTTTTAAACAACTGTTTGGGAACCCCCTCCTCCCATTGTTAAAGTGGCACATTACAGATGATTTGGGAAATGAAGCACAATTTAAAAAGTAAACCAAAATTACTGGTAATTCCTTCAATTCAGACTTAAGCACTACTAATATTTTGTTGTATCGCTTTTCAGTATTCTTATGTGTATGTGTGCTACATGAAGTGGACCTACCTATATGCATACTTTGCTTAATTTACATATTTTCCCATGATATTAGTTCCTTTTGAGAACATGCTTTTGGTAGATGCATCAGGTCTCATCCCATAAGCTCATTACAAATTATTTAACTAGTTCCTAATGCTTGGATATATATGCTATTAGCATTTTTTACTATTATAATCATGGCACATAAATATCTATATTACATTGATTTATTTGAAGACTTTTATAAATAGGATATTACCAGTGAAAGATTATGCATATTTGTTTTAATGTCTTCCCCAAATTTTGGTATTAGCATTACGCTGTCCTCGTAAAATGAATTGGGAAATATGTCTTACTTCCATGTCTTCTGAATGAGTTTGCATAAAATTGTTGTGTAATTCTTTGATTTTACACTTTCCTTCTTATTGGCATAGGTACCCAAAGCTATATATCTCCTTCTAAACACAGGTAGGGGTTCTATTCCTAGTCTTTTAGGAACCTGTATCTGACTTTCATAGTGCTGTTACTAATTTACAATCCCACAGCAGTGTATAAGCATTCCTTTTCCCCTATATCCTTGCTAGCATTTGTTAATTTTTGTATTCTTGATGATGGCCATTACAACTGGGATTAGTTGGAATCTCAGGACGGTTTTGGTTTGCATTTGACTAACATTATTTCATACTTTTGTTGGCCACTTGTATTTCTTCTTTTGAGAAGCATCTATTCAGTTCAATTGCTCATATTTTGATTGGGTTATTTGGTTTTCCATGTTAAGTTTTTTGAGTTCTTTATATATTCTATATATTAGTTCTCTATCAGAAGAGTTTCTGGCAAAGATTTCCTCTCATTCTCTAGGCTCTCTCTTCAGACTCTCAATTGTTTCCTTTACTGTGCAGAAGCTTTTCAATTTAATGTGATTCTATTTATTGATTCTCATTTTTGTTTCCTGAGCTTTAGGGGTCTTATCAAGGAATTCTCTACCAGTGCCTGTATGGTGGAGAGTTGGTCCTATGTTTTCTTCTAATGATTGCAAATTTTCTGGCTTAATTTCTAAGTCTTTTATTCATTTTGAATTGACTCTTATGCAGGATGAGAGGTAGAGGTCTAACAGCTTTTCCAGCACCATTTCTTCAGTATATGAGGGTAGCTACTCCTGTTGGCTTTCAGTCTCCATCCTCACACTTACAGCCAATTGATTTTTGACAAAGGAGCCAAAAACACATACTGAAGAAAAGAAATGCTTGGATATATATGCTATTATATTGGATATATATCTGATGGCTCCATATTTTGAAAATAGTTTTGACCTTGTGGGCTTCTTCAAAAGACCCATGGGGTCTTTGGATCATATTCATTTTTAATACACTTTTATCGGTGCATTGTAATTATACATGTTAATGAGGTTCAGAGTGATAGGAACATACAGGTACACAGTACTTGGTGTGTTTCCCTCCAGATCCTACCCTGCTCCCTTTTCTTCCCCGTATGTATTATTGAGATTGAAATTGACAGCTTCATAAATGTACACAGCATTATTTGAACTATTTCACATCCACACCATCTGAATGTGCCTGACCTCCCGGATACTATTTGGAGAGCCACTCATTTATGTGATTTTTGATCCTAATCAATTTATTAAGATTTGTTTTGTCATCAGCATATGATCTCTATGGCAAGTGTTCTGTGTGCTTATGGAAATACTGTACAGCCTGTAACTGTTGAGCCTCGCATTCCATTTATATCAGTTAGGTCAACTTGCATTGTAGAGTTGTTCAAAGTGTCTTTGTCTTTGCTGATTTTATTCCCTACCAATTTCTGAAAGAGAGAGGTGTTAAAATGTCCAACTGTGATTGTATATCTGTATTTCTCCCTTCAGTTCTGTCAAATTCTGCTTCACAGATTTTGAATTTCTGTTAGTAAGTACATTCACATCTAGAAGTATTATATTTTCATGATTGTAAAATCATAAAATGTCTATCCTTATATCCTTATCTCTGGCAATTCTCTTCACCTTAAAGTCTGCTTTGTCTAATATCAATGCATACTAGTTTCTTATGCTTAAAGTTTGCCTGGGTTATATTTTTCAATCTTTTACTTTGAACCAGGCTGAGTCTTTAGATATATGGATACAGATATAGATATAG